>JARBWK010000019.1:13063855-13215264 GCA_030556195.1 Anolis apletophallus
GTCTATCTTTGCTTACGCTTCAAAAATGTGTACTGCAAGCGCTGGGTATCCGTTCGGAGATGGTCCCAAGTTTCCCCGATTATAGTGTTGTGTTATGGTGACCATAAGCCAGAATTGACTCGAAGGAACACAACAACAACCTTCATCTTTAAACAGATGACAAATTGGAGCACTAACGTGGAGGGCGACTCAGAAATAATAAAGTCAGTCAGTCAGTCAGTCAGAACCATAACAATAATAATAATTATTATTACTATTTATACCGCTATCTCCCCAAGGGGATTCGGGGAGGCCAAGCCCAACATCCTCTCAGCATTACTTCGCAAACGAAGATTCTTAGGAAGGACTCAACCCACGCTTTTTACATGTGCGTTGATGACTAAAAAGGCCAATCTGAGATTGGCAAGTCCGGTTGCAGAAAGCACAGCAGAAAGTCTCCTTGGGTGATGTTGTCTCCAAGTTGCGGTTCTTTCTGCGTTGTCGTTTCTCTTCGAGACCCGTTCGGCGTGTCTTCTCGAAAGAGGCCGCAGCATTGTGGATAGTGCCTCTCCATGCTTCCCGATGTTGGTGATCAATCTGGCCGAGCATGAGATGTTGTTTCAGGGAGTCCTTATATCTCTTTTTGGGGCGCCTCTCTTGCGCTGACCCATGGCAAGTTCACCATAGAGTAGTATCTTTGGGAGGCGGTGGTCCTCCATCCTAGAGACGTGCCCTGCCCAGCGCAGTTGTGTTTTCAATAGCATGGCCTCAATGCTGGTGATCCCTGCTTGCTCAAGGACAGCGACATTCGCCACATAGTTGGTCCAGTGTACATTCAGGATTGTGCGAAGGCAGCGCTGATGAAAGCGTTCGAGGAGTCGTAGGTGCTGGCGATAGGCGGCCCAATTTTCAGACCCATAAAGGAGAATAGACAGTATTTATACCACTATCTCCCCAAGGGGATTCGGGGAGGCCAAGCCCAACAACAACATCAATAAAAACAACAAAGCAGCACAATTAATATAAATCACATATAAACAATAACATAAAATTTAAAACCTTATGGCCGGGCCAGATGTAATATTAAAATTTAAAAAATAAACACTGGGCGCGAACAGAGGTAGGATATATCTAAGCAGGAGGGTTTTCAAGGATAATGTAGGGAGATCAACCCAATGGGTAGTTAAAGCGCTTCTGAGGACATTTTGCAAGGGCATTGTTTATTTCATTCAGGGAGGGCAAATTGGAACAGCCACATTTTTAGGCTCTTCCTAAAGATTACCAAAGTGGGGGCTTGTCTGATATCCTTGGGGAGTGAGTTCCAGAGCCAGGGGGCCACCACAGAGAAGGCCTTCTCCCTCGTCCCCACCAATCACGCCTGCGAAAGAGGCGTGAGCGAGAGCAGGGCCTCTCCAGATGATGGAAGAGATTGCATGAGTTCGTAGGCAGAAATGCGGTCACGCAGGTGTCAATGTGCCAATATTGTTTCAAACACAGGGGAACTCCAGAAAGGAAACAGTCAGGGACAGCTAATCATTTCTCAATGAAGGATTCCCCCAGACAGTAACAAGGCACACCTAAAAACTGTCAGGCCATCAAATGCTAATCAAGGTGGCCAATTGAAACATCCATATCTACCTCCAACAAGACAAGAGTTCTTTCTCCCAGGTCCTTCTCAAAAAATTAGCATATAGTGCTAAAGTTCATTATTTTCCATAATGTAATGATAAAAATTAAACTTTCATATATTTTCAATTCATTGCACACCAACTGAAATATTTCAGGTCTTTTTTGTTTTAATACTGACGATTTTGGCATACATATCTCAAAAAATTAGCATATTCCATCCGACCAAATATGCTAATTTTTTTGACAATATTTTTGATTTCAGGAGCTGTATGCCAAAATCATCAGTACAAAACAAACAAAGACCTGAAATATTTCAGTTGGTGTGCAATATATGAAAGTTTAATTGTTATCATTACATTATGGAAAACAATGAACTTTAGCACTATATGCTAATTTTTTTGAGAAGGACCTGTATATATATATATATATATATATATATATATATATAACCAATTTTCCTAGTTTCCAACAGGCCTCGCAATATCTGAGGATGCCTGCCATATATGCAGGCAAAATGTCAGGAGAGAATGCTTCTGGAACATGGCCATACAGCCTGAAAATTTTGTCGAAGACCATGAAAGCCTTCGACAATATATTGTTATATACTCAAGTACTGTTGATATTTATACTGAACTTTCAGTGCCTTGTTGGACATTTCGATTCCATTTTTCAGAGGCAGGATACAAATAAAGATTATTATTATTATTATCCTTCTCCATTGAAACCTATGGCGAGACCTTGGCGAAGTCACATGCTTCAAAGGAAGGGAAGGGCAAAACTCATTGGAAGAACAAAGAAAACCCTTGGAAAAGGTCTCTGTAAGTTAGAGCTTGACTCACAGACACCTCCAAGGGCGGCCTGAGTTGGCTTTTCTCCATCTCTGTATCTAACCATCTCCTTCCTGGACATAATATATCCACCTTTCCCTTTTCAGGCAGGACGAGAGTCTACCGTTCCTGGGGCCACGCCGGAAAATGGAGGAGGCAAGAAGAAGCAGAAGGAGAAAGAGCTGGATGAGCTCAAGAAGGAGGTTAACTTGGTAAGACCCAATGGGGAGGGATAAGGAGGAAACCAGGGGCTTACACTCTCAGAGGAGAGGTGTCCCTTTTTTCTTCCTTTCTTTTCTCTTCTTCCTCTTTCTTTCCTTCCCTCCTCTTACATATCTTCTCCTTCCCTTTCTCTTCCGTCCCTTCTTTTTCTTCTCCCTCTCTTCTTTCCAGCCTTCTTCCTGCTTTTCCTTCTTTTTTCTCTATCTTTCTTTCCGTCCTTCAGTATACACATCCCACTTAGTAGTCGCCAAGCCATTTCTTATCCTTTCTTTCACAGTAACATCACAGAGGGCCACTTCACCTTGTCTGTGTGCAAAGTTTGACCCAGGCCGGATTACCCATAAGGCCACCCTAGGCCATGGCCTAGGGGCATAAGCCGAGGGGGGGGCACAGTTTACGGACCAAAAAAAAAAGTTGAAACAAAACCGCAACGCGCTGCATGAATATGACTCTCTCT
Source organism: Anolis apletophallus (assembly GCA_030556195.1). NCBI lineage: Eukaryota > Metazoa > Chordata > Lepidosauria > Squamata > Anolidae > Anolis > Anolis apletophallus. The sequence goes on from JARBWK010000019.1 coordinate 13,066,970, forward strand.
CTCTCTCTCTTTCGGGGGAGGGCACTGCGAGGGGAGGGGGAGGAGAGAATGGCACCCTCCCTCGCCATCGCCCCGCCCCCTTGTCAAGGAAGGAGGGTGCGAGGAGGCGGAGGGAAGCCCCCAGGGCCGCTGCCAGGCATGCGCGGAACCCAGGAACATGGCGGAGGAGGCAGAGGTGTTCATGCCCTCCTGCCGCGCATGCCTGGCTTCCCTCCGTCTCTTCCTTCTCGCGCCCTCCTTCCTTGACAAGGCGCGGTAGAGGTTGGTTTGGGGGCGTAATTCCATAGTGTGGCCTAGGGCGCCAAAAGAGGTTAATCCGGGCCTGCCAGACCCATCAAGGCACATAGCAGCCTTTGTGGTCCAAATGGACACATACATATATACATTTTTTTAAAATTTAGATAAGGTAAAGGTTTTCCCCTGACATTGAGTCTAGTCATGTCCAACTCTGGGTGGTGGTGCTCATCTCCATTTCTAAGCTGAAGAGCCGACATTGTCCGTAGACACCTCTAAGGTCATGTGGCCAGCATGACTGCATGGAGTGCCTTTACCTTCCCGCCGGAGCGGTACCTACTCATCTACTCACATTTGCATGTTTTCGAACTGCTAGGTTGGCAGAAGCTGGGCCTAACAGCAGGAGCTCACGCTGCTCCCTGGATTCAAACTTGCAACCTTTAGATCTGCAAGTTCAGCAGCTCAGCGGTTTAACCCACTGTGCCACCAGGGCTCCTTTTTATATAGATAGAACCAATAATATCCAGGGATCAGTATTCTGTATGTTTTGGTATGGGAGAAATAATAATAATAATAATAATGTGTTGCAAAGGCTTTTATGGCTGGAATCACTGAGTTGCTGTGAGTTGTCTGGGTTGTGTGGCCATGTTTCAGAAGCATTCTCTCCTGATGTTTCGCCCACATCTATGGCAGGCATCCTCAGAGGTTGTGGAGTCCTCACAACCTCTAAAGATGCCTGCCACAGATGTGCGTGGAGCATCAGGAGAGAATGCTTCTGGAGCGTGGCCATACAGCCCAGAAAACTCACAGCAACCCAATGATAATAATAGTACTACTACAATAACAATAATACGTTTTTACACAGTTAAAACATCATATTGAAAGCCTATATTACAACATACACAATCAATGACACCACTCCCAAGGATGCCATTTGGTACATGGTTGGATATAAGACCATCTCCCATTTCCAAATGTCCTTTTTTCAATGATTTGGCTGCTCGATCTCCAGAGAAAAGGGAAGATGCTTGGGCGGAACTGAGAGCTGGGAAGAATGCGCTTCCTCATTTGCCAGTCCTACCCTTGGGATCTGATTCCTCTCCAAGGACATTCAGCTCTCCTGCCCTTGGCTGTGATTCATGGCCTTTCGAAGCCCATATCTCACTCACCATCTTCGTTCTTTTCTGCCAGGATGACCATAGACTCTCTCTGGACGAGATCAGCAGGAAGTATCAAGTGGATCTGTCTCGGGTGAGTCTGCCGGAACGGGGTTTTTAAGGTCACTACTATTGATAAACCACCCAGAGGACTTTCACCTTCATATATTGTGTTCCCAGGAGAAGCCCTGGTTGCCTAGAAAGTGTTTCCCAACCGGTGTGACGCGGCACACTAGTGTGCCATGAGCGATCATCAGGTGTGCTGTGGGAAATTGGAACCTCCAATAGTATTCTGCAGCTGGAAGCTTTGCCCCCGCCTGCAAAAAGGGTGAAAGGACTGGGCCCGGCAAGCAGACCCACGGCAGCGGCCAGGCCATCCAGGGGCTTTCTCCGCTTGCCTCCCGTCCCCTGCATGGTGAGGTTTGTAGAGTGTAGGTTGGCCAAATCCTCTCACCTGAAAGCAATGGAAGCAGGTGAGGAGAGAAGTAGGAGGGCAGAGGGAGGAGGGGGCGCCGCGAGAGAAAGAGCGCCAGCCAGCCACGCCCCTCTCGTTCGCGCCAAAAGGTAGGGAAAATGAGCGCGAACAAGAGGGGCAGGCAGGCAGGCTTGTTGTCCGCCTCCTCTTTCCTCCTCCTCCTCTCCTCCAAAGGCTCAGCGCGGACCTGGCATGCGCACCCGCTTTTGTGCAAAAGCACACACCGTGCAATGGGCGTGTGCTGACGCGGTTGCGCATGCGCACACACACGCACCCCGCACCAACATGCGCGTGCCTCATTCCTTCCTTCCTTCCTTGGTGGGTCGGTGGCTGGTCTGCCTCCTCGCCCCGCGCCACTCGGAATGGCCACGGCTGCTCCTCTTGTCCCTTCATCACGGTTCATTGAAGGCTATAAGTAGCAGTGCCAGGGTCCTTCCACACATACACATAATCATACAGTACACAGATGGACCATGGTAAAGTATCAAGGAATATATTATCATAAAACCCAAAATATCAAGATATATACACACACACACACATATATATGGTTTTAAGGCCTTACATGGTCTGGGGCCAGTGTACCTGCGGGACCGCCTTGTCCCATATCATCCCACCAGATCACTGCACTCCGAAGAGCTAAACCTCCTGGTCATCCCAAATGTGAGGACCTACCATCTGTCCGCAACCTGCCGCCGGGCTTTCTCTGTTGCAGCCCCTACCATGTGGAACGCACTGCCCGCCGGCATCCGTGCCACCCAGGGCCTCCTCCCGTTCAGGAGAGCAGTTAAGACATTGCTGTTCCAACAAGCCTTCGGAGTTAGCTAAACTTTAGCTCGCACCGCCTAGCTGTCAGCCCACTGCGACTCCATCTGCTGTTTCAACTGTTCTAATTGTAATTCCATCTTAATGGTATTACTGTGAGTTATTATGAGTTATCTGACAATTGTATTTTACGAACTGTTGTAAGTCGCCCCGAGCCATTGGGGGGGGGGGGGGCGACAGACAAATGTGAAATAATAAATAAATAATAAATAAATAAATATATATATACATATATATAGATATGCATTTTAAAAAAATATAAATAAAGTCATGTTTGTTTGTGGGATTAACTATATGTATTACTGTGTTAGAGTGTCATTTTGGTGGGTGGTGTGCCCCAGGATTTTGTAAATGTAAAAAATGTGCCGCGGCTCAAAAAAGGTTGAAAAACACTGATCTAAAGTGTCAAAAGTAAATTGACGATGCAGTTACAATGTATTTTAAAACAGAAACAGAAACTGGCCACTTGGAGTGCCTCTGGTGTCGCTGTGAGAATGTCCTCCATTGTGCATGTGTCAGGGCTCAGGATGCATTGTAGGAAATGGTCGGTGGTTTGCTCTTCTCCACACTCACATGTCGCGGACTCTGCATCTTGTGGTCCCAGAGCACAATCTGTTCAGCGCCTTCCGAATTGCCCAGTCTACTGTGTGTGTCTCATCCGGTATCAGTCATTGGTTGAGGTTCTGTGTCTTTGCCCGTGTGGCAGACTAAAACCTGGAACCTCAATCAGTGGCTGAGATCCTAGTGAAACTACCCCTTCCATACAGGAAGTTCTCCCTGAAGTTTAGATGGAATATCATTTCTTGCGGTACCTGGGTTTCAGTAAGGCCTTCGACAAGGTCCCCCATGACCTTCTGGCAAACAAACTAGTCCAATACGGTTAGGTGGATCTGTAATTGGTTAAGTGGATGAACCCAATGCTTCCTCTTCATCCTGGAAAGAAGTGATGAGTTGAGTGCCATAGGGTTCCGTCCTGGGCCAATTTGGTTCTCAGTGGTGTTGGCTTTGTGGATCTAGTTGTCGGACCACATGAGGAACTCTATTAAGGAGTCACAGCATTAGGAAGGTTGAGAACCACTGCTGTTGACTCATGTTAAGTTAGTGGTCTCTTAAGACTTCTAAGTTCCTTTCCCATGGACTATTTTCAAGCCGGGTGTCACCCTTACTATAGCTGTTCATTTCATTCGTGTCACCTCATTTTTATTTTATACTAGCTTGGGGACCCGGCGCTGCCTGGGTTATTTGAGAAAGGCATCGTTTGCCAGTGCTCCCAGTTTAATGTAGATCCAATGTCAGCTGAATTCAGTAGGTGTGGGTGAACTACAACTCCCATATGGAAGTCCCTTCACCCATGGTCCATGCTCCTTCAATCTGCACCACCATGTAGAGTGGGTCATGGGGGCTCTGTATGATAAGTTTGAGTGTGAACAGTCATTGGTGTGGGTTGTAGTGGTCCCAGGAAGTGAGTGAAGGTACTGAAAATCCCATCATCAATGGTCTGTCATCCTGCAAGCTGCACCGGTATGTAGATTGTGCCATGGGGGCTCTGTGTGCCAAGTTTGGTCTTGATCAGTCATTGGATGAGAGTTGCAGTGATCTCAGAAACTGAGTGAAGGTACTGCAAGTCCCATCATCCGTGATCCGTCCTCCCCCAAACCGCACCAGGATGTAGAGTGAGTCATAGGGGCTTTGTGTGCCAAGTTTGGTCTTTTCTAAAGTACTCTCTCTGGCACCTTTGAGATTTGGGATGTAGGAATGCTGGCCAATCAGAGCCCTTCATGCAAATACTCCCTCAGTGGCAACCAATCCCCTCTGTCTGGTGCCTTAGAGGGTTGGAGTTCTGAGGCTGGCCAATCAGAGTCCTTTATGCAAATAATCCCACAGTGGCAACCAATCCCCTCTGTCTGGTGCCTTAGAGTGTTGGAGTGCTGAGCCTGGCCAATCAGAGTCCTTTATGTAAATACTCCCTCAGTGGCGACCAATCCCCTCTGTCTAGTGCCTTAGAGTGTTGGAGTTCTGAGGCTGACCAATCAGAGTCCTTTATGCAAATAATCCCACAGTGGCAACCAATCGAAACGCTGCCACATATTCCTCCGCACCTCCTCACCTCCTGCTGCAAACACTGACTTTTATTATATACATAGATTCACACCTGGGTCCAATCCTTTTTCTTCTCTCCTTCTCGGTTCCATGTCTTTTCTTCCTCTTCCATCGAAAGGGCCTGACAAATACTCGGGCAGCGGAGATCCTGGCCCGCGATGGTCCAAACGCCTTGACACCTCCGCCCACGACACCCGAGTGGGTCAAGTTCTGCCGGCAGCTCTTCGGAGGCTTCTCCATCTTGCTGTGGATTGGGGCCATCCTCTGCTTCTTGGCTTACAGCATCCAAGCGGCCATGGAGGAAGAGCCGGCCAACGATAACGTAAGTCCCTATAGACAAAGATGAAGGGGCACCACAAACTGGAGTGGGCAGGTTGCCTTTTAGAGTGGGTTTAGAAGAGAAGCAAATGGAGAAGAGATCCAAAGATACTGTTTCTAGACCAAGCAGGTCACCAAGCATTCGTTATTGCCCTCCACAACAATGTTTCTTGCCTATTGATATATATTATTTATTATTTCCAATATTTATATTCCACCCTTCTCAACCCGCAGGGGACTCAGGGCGGAATACAGTGCACATATACTGTACATGGCGAACATTCAATGTCATAGACACGCAACATATATAGACAGGCACTCAGAGGCTATTTAACATTCCAGCTTCATGAGGGTATGCTCAAATTCCAACCACCAGGGGATCTGTCGCTTCACCGTCCACTTGTGACAGTGATGGAGTACTTCCTCATTCTTTTGCACGCTGCTGAAGATTTTTATGGTATTGTAAATTAGTTAAATTAACCTCCCCGCATAAAGCAGTACCTAAATTTCCTACTTGACAGATGCAACTGTATTTTGGGCTGCATAGGTTAACAGCAAGCTAGAATATTAATGGTTGGGAGCTCACTCCGACCTGGGCTGGCTTCGAACTCATGACCTCCCAGACAGTAGTGATTTTAATGCAGCTGACTCCCAACCAGCTGCACCACAGCTGGTTGGGAGATGGCCCTTGGGATACCCTTATGATGAGGGAGAGTTTACTATCTTCCCCCAAGGCAGTCTGTTCCACTATCAGACTATAACGCTATGTAAAACAAAACTTGAAATATTTACTGTTCCTGGTTTGAAAGTGTTATTTCCTGGTTCATTGTGCGGCCCTTACTTTGAAAATCAGTTTTGTATTCCAGAGACTTTGTTTTTGTGGCTGCCATAATCTAGGTTGAATTGAGACCTCACAACCTCTGAGGGTGCTTGCCCTAGATGTGGGCGAAACGTCAGGAGAGAATGCTTCTGGAACATGGCCATGCAGCCTGGAAAACTCACAACAATCCTATGTTGAATTGACAGACTCGATAAGATATTCATTGAAAAAATATAGCAAAACGTGCTGCAGGGTGTCTGTCAAAAAAACAATGTTTTTGCATTGTCAAAGGCTTTTATGGCCGGAATCACTGGGTTGCTGCGAGTTTTCCAAACTGTCCGGCCATGTTCCAGAAGCATTCTCTCCTGACATTTCACCTACATCTATGGCAGGCATCCTCAGAGGTTGTGAGGTCTGTTGGAAACTAGGCGAGTGACGTTTATATATCTGCGTAATGTCCAGGGTGGGAGAAAGAACTGTTGGAGGCAGGTGTGAATGTTGCAATTGGCCTCCTTGATTAGCATGTAATGGCCTTGGATCTTCAAAGCCTGGTTGCTTCCTGCCTGGGGGAATCCTTTTTGGGAGGTGTTAGCTGGTCCTGATTGTTTCCTGTCTGGAATTCCCCTGGTTTTTTTAGTGTTGCTCTTTATTCAAGACATAAAAAACATTATAAAGGACTATGTGTGTACATATCAATTTAACATGATTTGGATTTTATCCAGGATATGGAATTTGTTAGATTTCATGATTTACTAATATTCACATTTCTTTCCTAGCTTTACTTGGGGGTCGTCCTGGCCGCGGTTGTGATAGTCACAGGCTGCTTTTCCTACTATCAGGAGGCCAAGAGCTCCAAAATTATGGATTCCTTCAAAAACATGGTGCCACAGGTACATTTCTGCATTTCCTTGGTGTCTGTTTCATGTTGCAAGATAGGAAACTGACAAGGATTCAAAGACTGGGACCTTGAACCATGAGGTCTAGACACTTGGTGGTGCATTGCACTCTCCATTCCTGGCACTGAAGCTTTGCAAATCCCAATTGTAGAAATCCAGCTGCTGTTGGCAACTTCAAACAAGTTCCCTTTTCTAAATAGCAGTAAAATCATATATATATATATATATATATATAGAGAGAGAGAGAGAGAGAGAGAGAGAGAGAGGAGAGAGAGCAATAACAATCACATAAAATAACTAAACATACCAGCCAATTTGTGGTGCATCTACACTGCGTAATTCATGCAGTTTGGCACCACTTTAACTGCCAAGGCTCAATGCTATGGAATCCTTGGCATTTCCTTTAGCCTTGTCAATGGGGTAGGGCAGTGTTTCCCAACCGCTGTTTCGCGGCACACTACTGCTCCGTGACGGATCATCTGGTGTGCCGTGGAAAACATCTCCCCTTTCTTCCCCCTCCTGCCTGCTGCTGCTGCTTGGGGGAGGAAGAGGAAGGGCCGGGCAGTGGCGGCGAAGAAGAGGGGGCTGGGGCGCTGCCTCCTTCAGCCGTTTCCCCTCCGTGCTCCAGCCAGCCGGCCCATCCCAGCTGCCAGGGAGGGCCTGGGCACGTTGGGGAGCCTCGGAAGAAAGGCCCTGCCTGGGAGCCGAGTTTGGCCATCTCGCGTCATCCGCCGAGCCGGGCGGGAAACGCGAGCCGGCCAAACCCGTCTCCCAGGCAAGGCCTGTTCCCCAGGCTCCCCCTCCGCTTGTGAGGGAGAGCCAAGGGAAACGAAGAAAATCTCGGGCCCTGGCTGGTTCCAAAGCTCCGTGCTCCAGCCAGCCGGCCCAGCCCAGCTGCCAGGGAGGGCCTGGGCACTTTGGGGAGCCTCGGAAGAAAGGCCCTGCCTGTGAGCCGAGTTTGGCCATCTCGCGTCTTCCGCAGAGCCCGGCGGGAAACGCGAGCCGGCCAAACCCGTCTCCCAGGCAAGGCCTGTTCCCCAGGCTCCCCCTCCGCTTGTGAGGGAGCCAAGGGAAACAGAAGAAAATCTCGGGCCCTGGCTGGTTCCAAAGCTCCGTGCTCCAGCCAGCCGGCCCAGCCCAGCTGCCAGGGAGGGCCTGGGCACTTTGGGGAGCCTCGGAAGAAAGGCCCTGCCTGTGAGCCGAGTTTGGCCATCTCGCGTCTTCCGCAGAGCCCGGCGGGAAACGCGAGCCGGCCAAACCCGTCTCCCAGGCAAGGCCTGTTCCCAGGCTCCCCCTCCGCTTGTGAGGGAGAGCCAAGGGAAACGAAGAAAATCTCGGGCCCTGGCTGGTTCCAAAGCTCCGTGCTCCAGCCAGCCGGCCCAGCCCAGCTGCCAGGGAGGGCCTGGGCACTTTGGGGAGCCTCGGAAGAAAGGCCCTGCCTGGGAGCCGAGTTTGGCCATCTCGCGTCTTCCGCCGAGCCCGGCGGGAAACGCGAGCCGGCCAAACCCGTCTCCCAGGCAAGGCCTGTTCCCCAGGCTCTCCCTCCGCTTGTGAGGGAGAGCCAGGGGAAACGAAGAAAATCTCGGGCCCTGGCTGCTTCCAAAGCGCGCTTTGGAAGCAGCCAGGGGCCGAGATCCATCTCCTCCGTTTCCTTTCAGGGAGCCTTTCTCCCAGTTGGCGGCTCCACCAAGCCTGGCGGGAGGCGCGAGCCGGCCAAACCCGGCTCCCAGACAGGGCCTGTTCCTTGCCGGGAGCCTTTCTCCCAGTTCGCGGCTCCACCAAGCCCGGCGGAGCCACAAACCGGGAGAACAGCTCCCCGCAGAACCCCGCCCCGCCCTCCTCCCCTTCCTCTTCGGTGCGCGCAAAACTGCTCTCGGCCTCCCTCCAGTCTATTTCCCCCAAACTCCATCTGTGTTCACATTTGGGCATATTGAGTATTCATGCCAAGTTTGGTCCTGATCCAACATTGCTTGAGTCCAGAGTGCTCTCTGGACGTGGGTGAACTACAACTCCAAAACTCAGGTCAATTAACTATATGTATTACTGTGTTAGAGTGTCATTTTGTGTCATTTTGCTTGGTGGTGTGCCCCAGGATTTTGCAAATGTAAAAAGTGTGCCGCGGTTCAAAAAAGGTTGGGAAACACTGGCGTAGGGAATGATGGGACATGCAGTGCAACATCACCTAGATACACGCATAGTGCTCTAACTAACCACCTGGCCGATGTTGCAAAAGTTTCCCAAACTGGCTGCTATTCCAGCTTCGTTGTGAAATATAAAATTGTCTAATAAAAAGAGATGTAATGTTTATTTGGATGTGTAATGATAAGTTTGTTTAACACACAAGGCAGGGAGATAAACCCCAGAAATGTGTGAAGGCTTTTGGTGAGGCGGTCAGAACAAGATGCCTTACACGTCCACAAGCTTTTTTTCTTCTTGTGCGTCAGACTCTGGTGAAAGGTTGCTATGGGAGATGAATTTTACTGCTGGTGGAACTATTTTCCATCTCCAAAAAGGAGAAAAACCGCAGTGGAGAGAATAATGGTGATATTGCAAGATAGGCTGTATATCACTGTCCTCTAGTGGGCAAGACAGGAACAACTGTGAGCACCAACACACATCATCCTATGCTATGTGTGTTCCAAAGTTTGGAAACTTCCAAGTGTCTCAATTTGGGGATCGGGACCCTTGGGGAGTTGCAAGGGGGGGTGTCAGCGGGGTCACCGAAGACCACCAGAAAACACAGTATTTTCTGTTGCTCACAAGGGTTCTGTGTGGGAATTTTGGCCCAATTCTATCATTGGTGAGGTTCAGAATGCTCTTTGATTGTAAGTGAACTATAAATCCCAGGAACTACAACCCCAAAATGTCAAGGTCTGTTTTCCCCAAACTCCACCAGTGTTCAGATTTGGGCATATTGAGTATTTGTGCTTGAGTTTAGTCAAAATCTATAGTTATTTGAGTCCGCAGTGCTCTCTGAATGTAGGTGAACTACAGGCATGTAGCTGGGGCGCGGGGGGGGGGTTGAGTTGCTTCAGCCCCCCAATTCTCAGGGTGGTCCGCGAGAAGGCCTTACTGGTACATTATTTAAACTGTTATGTGTATTCATATCATGATCTGATAACGATGCTCAATATATCCCATATTCATGGGGGTATTGGGATAACGATAGAAAAGGTTTGCTAGGGTAGACCCTCCCTCATCCAGGCTCAGCCCCCCCCAAATCAAACTCAGCCCCTCCCAAATCAAAATCCTGGCTACTGCCTTGGTGTACTACAACTCCTAAACTCAAGGTCAATGCCCACCAAACCTGGTATTTTTTGTTGCTCATGGGAGTTCTGTGTGCCAAGTTTGGTTCAATTCCATAGATGGTGGAGTTCAGAATGCTCTTTGATTGTAGACAAACTATAAATCCCAGCAACTACAACCCCCCACATGTCAAGGTCTGTTTTCCCCAAACTCCACCAGTGTTCACATTTGGGCATATTGAGTATTCATGCCAAGTTTAGTCAAAATCTATCATTGTTTGAGTCCACAGTACTCTCTGGATTCAGGTGAACTACAACTCCTAAACTCAAGGTCAATGCCCACCAAACCCGGTATTTTTTGTTGCTCATGGGAGTTCTGTGTGCCAAGTTTGGTTCAATTCCATAGATGGTGGAGTTCAGAATGCTCTTTGATTGTAGACGAACTATAAATCCCTGGAACTACAACCCCCAAATGACAAAATCAATTTTCTCCAACCCCACCAGTATTAAAATTTGGGCATATCGGGTATTTGTGCCAAATTTGGTCCTGTGAATGAAAAGGCATCCTGCATATCAGAGTTTTACACGACGATTCAGAACAGTAGCAAAATGACAGTTAAGAAGTACCAACGAAAATAATGTTATGGTTGGGGGGGTCACCACAACATGAGGAGCTATATTAAGGGGTTGTGACATTAAGAAGGTTGAGAACCACTGATCTACAGTGTCGAATTAATCCACTTTGGCACCCCTTAAACTGCCATGGCTTTATGCTTTGAACTCCCAGGAGTTGTCGTATTACAAGGTCTTTCGCCTTCTCTGCCAAGATTTTGTGTCGGGTGGATAACTGGATACCTTTGTGGCTACTACAGCTTCAATGCCTTTCATCCACAGCAAGCTTTGGTGATTCGAGAAGGCGAGAAGGCTCAAATCAACGCTGAAAGTGTGGTGGTTGGAGATCTAGTGGAGGTGAAAGGAGGAGACCGCGTTCCTGCCGACTTGAGGATTATCTCCTCTCACGGCTGTAAGGTGGGGATGACATTATGGAGGTTGTCATTATTTTCTAGGGGTGCATCAACATTGTAGTAATAACGCCGTTTGACCTCATGTTAACTACTAGGGCTCCATGGCATATTGGGAAATGTAAATGAGTCCTTAATTGGTTTTAATTACTTTAGTCTGTTTGGGAAAAACAAGGCACGGGACCTTGAAACAAAAGGAGCAGGGAGCAAGACAGGCAAAGAGTTACAAGGAAAGACCATCACTGTTCAAGCAGGGAGCTTGGAAATGGTTGAACAGAAGCTCTCTGAAGCTTTAGGTGCTCTTACTGTCCATTACAGGGAAAATCAGCTGAAAACCAGCTGATTCCTAATCCATCTAAAATGCAGGAGTCCCTCTGTGTGCTCTGACTTTTCCTTCTTGAATTTATTATTTTATTTATTATCATTTCTATTCCGCCCTTCTCACCCCGCAGGGGATTCTGGGCGGATCACAATGCACATATACAGGCAAACATTCAGTGCCATTTGACATACAACAGGGGTGCCCACACTTTTTCAGCTTGCGAGCTACTTTTAAAGGAAGCAAGTCACAAAGATCTACCTGTGTGCGCTCCCCTCGCTGCCGTTTTCTGCTCGCGTGGCGCTTTTTCTGCCCGCGGGGCATTGTAGGAAGGAAGGAGCGCGAGGCATGGCTTCCGGAGGCCCTGCCTTGCACTTCGCCCTGCCTCTCTTGCTGGCAGCGGAGGCTGCACAGCTGCTTCCGGACAAGAGAGAGGCAGGGCGGAGCGCGAGGCGCTTCCTCCGCAGGCCCCGCCTCATGCTTCCTCCTTCCTGCAATGCCCCGCAGGCAGAAGAAGCACCGCGAGAGCGGAAGCCAGCAGCAGGAGCACGCGTGTGCGCAGGGTGTGTGCGCACATGGCAGGAGAGCCCCATCCGGTTGGTGAGGCCCGAAGATCTACTGGAAGAGGGCCGAAGATCTACTAGTAGCTCGCGATCTACCTAATGAGCACCCCTGACATACAACATATATAGACAGACATAGAGGCAATTTAACATTCCAGCTTCTGGCCACCAGGAGGAGCTGTCGCATTCCTTCATTCTTTTTTGTCTACTTCCTGGAGAATTTATGGCCTTGTAAATTAGTTACAATTTAGCCTCCCCACACAAAGTAGTACCTAAATTTCCTACTTGACAGATGCAATTGTCTGTCGGGTTGCAAAGGTTGACAACGAGCTACACAATTGGTCGAGAGCTCACCCCAACCCAGGCAGGCCTGGAACTCATGACCTTCTGGTCAGTAGAGATCTTATGCAACTGATACCCAGCCAGCTGCGCCACATTCCCGGTGAAATAACATCATACGAAAGCTGACTGGCACAACCTGGGGAACACAACCAGACACAGTGAAGACATCTGTCCTTGTGTTTTGCTACTCTGTTGCTGAATATGCATACCCAATACCCACGCTAAAACAGTGGATATGGCTCTTAATGAGACATGCCGCATTATCACAGGATGCAGGCATGTAGCCGGGGGAGGAGGCTTGGGGGCTTCAGCTCCCCCAAATTCTCAGGGTGGTCCGCGAGAAGGCCTTACTGGTACATTATTTATAGTGTTATGTTTATACATATCATGATGTGATCACCATGCTCAATATATCCCATATTCATGGGGGTATTGGGATAACAATGCAAAAGGTTTGGTAGGATAGACGCTCTCTCACTCAGACTCAGCCCCTCCCAAATCAAACTTAGCCCCGAATCAAAATCCTGATTACGGCCCTGACAGGATGTATACTCCTAACACCACTGGAGAAATTATACTGTTTAGCCAGCATCGCACCACCTGAAATCAGTCAGAAAGTAGCAGCCAGTATTGAAAGGACCAAGGCAGTGACATTTCTGGGCCATCCTCTGTTTGGATATCAGTCAGCATGCCAACGTCTTAAATAAAAAAAACACAGCTTCTTAAGATCTACAGAGATACTCACAGGAACATCTCAGCAAGCGAGAGTCCAAAAATGGCAGGCTAAAACCCAAGAGTCTAAAAAGGTTTATTATGCCTCCTTGATAGAGTCTGCCAGCTCACGCCCAGCAAAATTGTTTAGTATTATTCGGTCCTTAACGACGGTCCCTACCATCCCAAACAGTAATGATGCGGCCCCGTCAGCTGAGGCTTTTCAGAGCTTCTTCGCAGACAAGATCTCGCTCCTCTGCCGGGACCTCCCGGCCACGCTTGATACAGTGAGTGAATTCGAGACTCCGTGGCCACTCGATGGGCCCACTCTTGACCAGTTCCTTCAACTGGACCTAGAGGCTGTCGATAGGATCATGACTGCAGCGAGACCAACCACCTGCTCCCTTGACCCGTGCCCTTCCTGGCTAGTTAAATCTTGCTGGGAAGGGTTACGTGGCCCTCTGTTGAGAATAGTTAATCACTCCCTCAAGCAAGGAGTGTTTCCAGAGGGATTGAAAGAGGCAATGGTGAGCCCGCTATGGAAAAAGCCAGAATTAGATCGTACGGTTCCCTCCAGTTACCGCCCAGTGTCCAACCTTCCATTCCTGGGCAAGGTGATTGAGAGGGCAGTAGCGGGCCAACTGCAGCAGTTCCTAAATGACACAGCTGGTTTAGACCCCTACCAGTCCGGCTTTCGTATTGGGCATGGGACAGAGACTGTGCTGGTTGCCATCACGGACCAACTCCGCTGCCAACAGGATCAAGGAGGATCAGCGCTGCTCGTGTTATTGGACCTCATGGCAGCTTTTGATACAGTAGACCACACATTGTTAACCCACCGCCTAGCCATGACAGGGTTGAGGGGGAAAGCCCTGAAATGGGTGTCCTCCTTCCTCCTGGACCGGAGACAGCGAGTGGAGAGGGGAGGTGTGGTGTCTGAGAGGTTCCCCTTAAGTTGTGGGGTGCCTCAATGAGCCATTCTCTCTCCTTTATTATTTAACATCTACATGCGACCCCTTGCTAAGTTGGTGCGGATCTTTGGTCTGGAGTGTCACCAGTATGCTGATGACACCCAGCTGGTGCTGAGGATGGACGGCCGACCGAGCTCTGTACTCGATTGTTTCCAACAATGCCTTGAAGCTGTGACTGGGTGGCTATGAGCCAGTCGGTTGAGAGTGAATCCATCGAAGACGGAGATCCTTTGGCGGGGTGGGTGTGAGCCGGGTGGGTGTGAGCTCCGGCTGCCTACTCTGGACGGCGAGGCATTACACCCGTCGCCTTTAGTAAAGAGTCTGGGAGTCCAGTTGGACCCGCTACTGACCATGGAAGCGCAGGTCTCCACGGTCAGCAGATCCGCTGTTTTCCATCTGCGGCAGGCTAGGCGGCTGGCACCCTATCTTTCCGGTAATGATCTAGCCACGGTAATCCAAGCGATGGTCATCTCGAGGTTAGACTACTGTAACGCCCTGTACATTGGTCTTCCTTTGTCGGTCATCCGGAAGCTCAAACTAGTGCAGAATGCGGCAGCGAGACTCTTGGCCAGAGTCCACGACATGCACAGTGGGGGACCTTCTCATAGCGTCGCCAGAGATGCTTGAAGTGGCCAGCTTCTGGTCAAAGGAAATTCAGTATAATGCCAAGTTTTTAACTTTGTTTATGGTTTTCTATACATCATAACTGTATTCTCAATTTGCTTCTGACACGATAAATAAATAACAAGGAAAGGTATATATTATTAAAGGGTTGAGAAACAATAAAGTCCTTATGTGAGATCTGGTTCACATGTATGTTGATAGTATCAGTGCATATCTGCAGACCTTTCATAGAAAGATATAAAATGAGAAACAGTCTTTTGTGGGAGGGTTATGGCTGCTGGTCCGTCTACCAGTCTGCATTCATGGTTGAGCTGCGGAGGTTTTGCGGAGAAGGGAAAGCAAAACTCATTTTGGCGTCCTTGCAGAATGATAAATCATTGGGATGGGGGGAGCTGTGCTCGACAACAGTTGCAGGAACCACCTATGTTTCAGAGATCATAAGGCAACTTCTTCCTTTGCCTTGGGCAGGTGGACAACTCCTCCTTGACCGGCGAGTCGGAACCGCAGACCCGTTCGCCCGAGTTCACTCACGAAAACCCACTGGAGACCCGCAACATTTGCTTCTTCTCCACCAATTGTGTGGAAGGTGAGAGAAAGTTAGGGAAAGTACTTGAGGAGCAGCATAGGCTCCGGAACAGGAGGGCAAGAAGAGCATGTTGTTATGTAATTGTGATGTTGTCATGTGTTGCTTAGTGTATTTGGTTTTATTTTGCTGTACTCTGTTGTTCGGGCTTGGCCCCATGTAAGCCGCCCTGAGTCCCCGTTGGGGGAGATGGTGGTGGGATATAAATAAAGATTATGATGATGATGATGATTATTATTATTATGTACCTCTTGGTAAGACCACCCTTTGTCTCAATACAGGTACAGCCCGAGGCATTGTAATCTCCACTGGCGATCGCACAGTGATGGGACGCATCGCCTCCTTGGCGTCCGGCCTGGAAGTGCCCGGCATCTTGTACCCCCATCGCCATGGAGATTGAGCACTTCATCCCACTGATCATCACCGGAGTGGGGAGGGGAAGTCCCGCCCCTAGGGCATCTGACGTGGCTTCTGTCTTCCTTTTTCCCCAATTTTTTAAAACCCTGATGTCTTGGGGCTTAGTGTATTTGGTTTTATTTTGCTGTACTCTGTTGTTCGGGCTTGGCCCCATGTAAGCCGCCCTGAGTCCCCGTTGGGGGAGATGGTGGTGGGATATAAATAAAGATGATGATGATGATGATGATGATGATGATTATTATTATTATTATTACGTACCTCTTGGTAAGACCACCCTTTGTCTCAATACAGGTACAGCCCGAGGCATTGTAATCTCCACTGGCGATCGCACAGTGATGGGACGCATCGCCTCCTTGGCGTCCGGCCTGGAAGTGGGCCGTACCCCCATCGCCATGGAGATTGAGCACTTCATCCGCATCATCACCGGAGTGGCTGTCTTCCTGGGGCTCTCCTTCTTCATCCTCTCCCTCATCCTGGGCTACACTTGGTTGGAGGGTGTCATCTTTCTCATCGGCATCATTGTGGCTAATGTTCCTGAAGGGCTACTGGCCACTGTCACGGTGCGTGCCTCCAGCCCCAGCGCTTGGGAGAGTGACTTCCATTTGTAGGAAAAGTTAGTTTTCCCAACTCTGGGTTTGGGTTAGAGGAAAAGCCACAGTTCATAATGCCTTTCTTCTGATGTGACTTGATGCCCAATTCTTTCTTTTATTTCTCTCCATGTCACTCAAGAAAGCTGCAGCACAGGTTCTCAGTCTTTGGTCCTCCAAACATTTTGGACTTCAACTCCCAGAAGTGTTGGCTATGTTTGCTGGAGCTTCTGGGCAGGCCCGGATTAGCTTCTTTTGGTGCCCTAGGCCAAAAGAAGACCCGCCCCCAGGCCGGGGAAGCCCCGCCCCTAGGGTGTCCTGCGCATGTGCGTCAGTGGTGCGAGGGCGGGGCTTCCGTCCTCCTCCTCCTCATCCCACAACCGGAGAACGATCGCGGGGAGGAGGAAGAAGGGAAGCACCGCCCTCGCGCCGCTGACGCGCATGCCCGCCAGTGGCCTCGGGGCGGTGCTTCCCTTCCTCCTCCTCCTCCTCCCCACAACCGTTCTCTGGGAGGAGGAGGAGGAAGAGGAAGGAAGCACCGCCCGAGGCCGCTGGCGGGCATGCGCGTCAGCGGCGTGAGGGCGGGCTTTCGTCCTCCTCCTCCGACGACCGGAGAACGGTCGCGGGGAGGAGGAGGAGGAGGAAGGGAAGCACCGCCCTTGCGCCGCTGACACGCATGCCCACCAGCGGCCTCGGGGTGATGCTTCCCTTTTTCCTTCTCCTCCTCCTCCCCATGACCGTCCTCCGGGAGGAGGAGGGGAAGGAAAAAGGGAAGCACCGCCCCGAGGCTGCTGGCGGGCATGCGCGTAAGGGCCCGAGGGCAGTGCTTCCCTTCCTCCTCCTCCTCCTTGCGTGGCGCGCCCTCCTTCCTTTACAAGGGGGCGGGCCAGGTGGGCGATGGCGAGGGAGGGCCCCATTCCCTCCTCCCGCCCCTCGCAGTGCTCTCCCCGCCCTCTCCCGAGATATGATGACTTTCTCTCTTTCTCGGGAGAGGGCGGGGGGAGAGCGCTGCGAGGGGGCGGTTTTTTTAAAAAGTTATTTTTTTTGGTGCTTTATCTGCCGTCCCCCTAGGCCTACGCGCATAGGCCATGGCCTAGGGTGGCCTTATGGGTAATCCGGGCCTGCTTCTGGGAACTGAAATCCAAAACAACCAGAGGAAGGAAGTTCAGAACATTCTTAAGTATCCATCTCACCCAGCATATTATTATTATTATTATTATTATTATTTTGAACGATTACCATCTGGCAAATAGTACATGGTAGGCCTGGTTGATCCATGGTTCTAAATGGTTCAGAAGTACTTACAAAACAAAAGTTCTGGTAGTAAACATTTCAGAACTTGTAACAAAAGTTTCAAAATTTCATTATAAATGGCAGTTCCTAATTGGTTCTGTCTTAAAAATCACCAGTAATGAAATAATAATGAAATTTTGATAAGAGTTCTGAAATGTTCAGCACCAGAACTTTTGTTTTGTAAGTACTTTTGAACCATTTAGAACCATGGATCAACCAGGCCTAGTACATGGTTACAAAGACAAGAACAAACAGACTAAGAGATATGTGTTGTCAAAGGCTTTCATGGCCGGAATCACTGGGTTGCAGTGAGTTTTCCGAGCTGTATGGCCATGTTCCAGAAGCATTTTATCCTGATGTTTCTCCCCACATCTATGCACAAGTACTACACAAAAAGGGCAATATTCCATATTAAAAAATATATTAACGGTACTAGAGTAAATATTCAATCACAGAGAACCCATAACACATACTATACCCATTACAGGATACAGGAAGGCACACGGAGTAGTATGCAGGCAGGGGCAGTCTAAGGTAATTTTAAATGGTAAGCGAACATTATTTTGGCGCCCCCCCCCAAAAAAACATTATTTTGCCCCCCCATGTAAAACAAATATACAATTATAATATCACAATACCATTAGTAGTATTATATTGTATCAATGTATATACAATATATTATACCATACTCATACTATATTATATCATAATTATATTATACTACATTACAATATAATTATATTATAATATATTGACATTATAATATAATATAACATTCTATTCTATTATTATTATAAAATAATAAATAAAATTATTTATTTAAATAAAATTATCCTCTACTAAATATTTTCATGACTCTATAAAACTCAAATAACCCAAAATAAAAGTAAAATAAAATAGTATATATTACTATTTTGTACAATACCACTATACTGCAATATTGTTTGTAATATTACATATAATATAAAATATATCATTATTCTATTGTTATATTGTATTTGTATTATATTGTATGACAATATTAAGCAGAACTGTATAATAATCAACAAGAAATGCAATGTAAATGCATCAAAATCAGAATATATTACCTACCACCCGTCTCATGATTCATAGGAGTCTCCCATAAGTCCAAAATTAGGTTCCCAATGTAAATGTAAATAGAAAAACAGCCAAAATGTTCAAATGAGGTTGAATACAGGCAGCGCGGCCTGGGCAAACTTGGGCCCTCCCTCCCTCCCTCTAGGTGTTTTGGACTCCAACTCCCACAACTCCTCATAGCCTCAGCCCCCTCAGGTCTAGACAGAAATAGGGTCGAAGAAAGGAAGGAGGGAGAGAAGAGGTCACAGAGGAGGAGGAGGAGGAGGAAAGCCCTTCATTCATTCCTTCACTTACACTTCCTTCACTGATTCTTTTCTCCTTCCCCGCAAACGCGCGCGCGGCAGAGACAAAGGGAGAGGGGAGGTACTCCCTGCCTGCCCGATAGGGAGTGCTTTGCTTACAGGCTTCTGCGCAAGGGAGCTACTGGGCATGCGTGGAGGTTTTCACGCATGTGCAGTTGCTCCTGCGCTCAACTTCAGCTCCGGAACAACTGCCTCTTGCCAAAACCTCCGCGCATGCCCAGAAGCGGCGTCGGAGTGCACAAGGCCAGGGCCCAAAAGCAGGCAGCTGCGGCACTGCCTGAGGAACATCGGCAGGGCCAGGATGGCACCCCATGCGGCCAGGATGGCGCCCTCTTCCCAGATGGCACCCTATGCGGCCGCTTACTTGGCCTACCTGTAGGACCGCCCCTGTATGCAGACTGGCGCAATGTCTGGTGTATACTCCCAAATGAGGCAATTTAGTAAGAGGTCAACGGGATGGCGATGCCAAAGGTATTCGGGCCGCTTGTAATCCATTTCGCTCCCGGGCAGAGCTTTATCAAGACCTCCATGGTGATACCGTCGTCCTTATCATTATAGGGATAATCAGGAGCTTAACCTCGCCATTCAGAGCGAGGTGACCATAAAGGACATTTATTTTGGATATTTATGGACCCTTATTTGGAATGCCTACGCGTGACTGTGAATTAATGGATATATAATCCGAATTATTTGCTATTTGGACATTGTGCCAGTCTGCATACTACGTGTGCCTTTCTGTATCCTGTAATGGGTATAGTATATGTTACAGGTTCTCTGTGATTGAATATTTCCTCTAGTACCGTTTATATATATATTTATACGGAATATTGCCCTTTTTGTGTAGTACTTGTGCGTTTACGCAACCCTTGCTCTGTTTACACTGTCTCCCCACATCTATGGCAGGAACCCCAAAATCTGTCTCCCAGTAATAAAAAAACCTCTAAAATCAGGGTAGTAAATAAAAAGCAAATACTCAAGAAA
This sequence comes from Anolis apletophallus, assembly GCA_030556195.1. NCBI lineage: Eukaryota > Metazoa > Chordata > Lepidosauria > Squamata > Anolidae > Anolis > Anolis apletophallus. Next base: position 13,086,853 of record JARBWK010000019.1, read on the forward strand.
CAGGGGAATTCCATACAAGAATAAATCAGGGCCAGCTGAAACCTTCCAACAAAGGATCACCCAGGCAGGAATCAGTCAGGCTTTGAAGCTACAGGGCTATTCAAAGCTAATCAAGGTGGTAGCTGGAGTATGGAGGGATGGGTGCGTTGATTTTGTGATGTGTGCTGGGGAATGCACACTGCACAGAATCAACAATGTACAATGACAATAAAGCTATTAATAGGCGCGTTTTAATCAATTGTTTAATTACTGTTTTTAATATTTTAATGTATTGTTGATTGTTTTTATGATGATGGCATTGTATGGTGCTTCTGTGAGGTCACTGGGTCGTCATCGTCCCCATTGGGGGTGAGAAGGGCGGGGTATAAATATAGGAAATACAAAAAATAAATAATTATATTCTATTGAGAACCATTGAGCTAAAGGCACAATGGTTGTATCTCCATGTGCCTCAAGCTTTATGGTTTATTTCACGGTCCCCAACTTTGTGGGGGATTCAAGCCATGAGAATTTGGTCTTTGTTTAAAACTCACGTAGTATTTGGGCCTTTGTGTGACCTCGAGAAAGTCATAGGTGGGAATGTGTGATTGGGACCAGAAGGTGAGAGTTGCTCTTCTACTAAAAGACACCACCAAAGGGACTGTACTCCAAGGGAACATTGCCAAAAAGTTCCCCAGGTTCACCCTGGCGTCCGTCTCCCTCCAACTAGGTCTGCCTGACCCTGACTGCCAAGCGCATGGCGCGCAAGAACTGCCTGGTGAAGAACCTGGAGGCTGTGGAGACCTTGGGCTCCACCTCCACCATCTGCTCAGACAAGACGGGGACCCTCACCCAGAACCGGATGACCGTGGCCCACATGTGGTTCGACAACCAGATCCACGAAGCAGACACCACCGAGGACCAATCTGGTGAGGGTTGACCTTAGTCATGATCTCCTTCCTGGCTGCAACATGTATGCTTCCATAGCTGCCCATGGGATGCAGAAATTGAGCATTTAGATTAGTGGTTCACAACCTTCCTAATGCCGTGACCCCTTAATACAGTTTATTTATTTGATTTATTTTACTTTATTTATATTCTGCTCTTCTCACCCCGAAGGGGACTCAGAGCAGATTACAGGTACACATACTAGCAGGCAATTCCTGCTGGTTTTTTCCCCACATACACAACACATATAGACAAATAGAGGCAAACTCTGGCCACCAGGGGGAGCTGACACACTCCTCATCTCTCAGCATCCCTTGTTGTTCCTTCCGCATTCCTTAGCGTTCCTGGAGTTCTTTAATGGCCTTATAATTCAGTCAAAATTTGCCTCCCTACTTAATGTGTTACCTCAATCTCCTACTTGACAGATGCAACGGTCTTTCGGGCTGCAAAGGTCGACAGCAGGCTACACTTAAAGGTCGAGCACCCACCTCGACCCGGGCAGGCCTCGAACTCATGACCTACTGGTCAGAGAGATCTTATGCAGCTGACACTTAGCCAGCTGTGCCACATTCCCGGTTCCTCATGTTGTGGTGACCTCCAACCATTAAACTATTTTCGTTGCTACTTCATAAGTGTTATTTTGCTAGTTATTAATCGTAATGTGAATATGTGATATTTAGAATGTATTTTCATTAACTGGACCAAATTTGGCATAAATCCCCAACACGCTCAAATGTCAATACTGATGGGGTTGGGGGGGGAATTGATTTTGTCATTTTGGTTGTAGTTGCTGAGATGTATAGTTCACCTACAATCAAAGAGCATTCTGAACTCCACCAACAATGGAATTGAAGCAAACTTGGCACACACAACTCCCGTGACCAACAGAAAATACTGGAAGGGTTTGGTGGGCATTGACCTTGAGTTTTGGAGTTGTAGTTCACCTACATCCAGAGAGCACTCTGGACTCTAACACTGATAGAACTGGGCAAAACTTGGCCCAAATACCCAGTATGCTCAAATGTGAACACTGGTGGAGTTTGGGAAAAATAGACATTGACATTTGGGGGTTGTAGGAACTGGGATTTATAGTTCACCTAAAACCAAAGAGCATTCTGAACCCCACCAATGATAGAATGGGGCCAAACTTCCCACACAGAAAATACTGTGTTTTCTAATGAACTTTGGCGATCCCCCTCATGACCCACCCCCCCACAGGAGGCCCAACTCTCAGGTTGAGAAACACTGATTTAGATGTTTAGTCCACTCTTTATGTCTCTCCCATCCTGCTAAGATATGAAGGCGTCATAAAATCAAACCACACAATCTGCTTGAATGTAATGACGTGGCTTTGCTTCCAAGATCAGATGGGATCTGGTACTGATGAGAGTCAACACAAAGACATGGAGCCCGCAGTGGCGCAGTGGGTTAAACCCTTGTGCTGGTAGTACTGCTGACCAAAAGCTCGGCGGTTTGAATCCAGGGAAAGCGGGGTGAGCTCCCTCTGCCTGCTCCAGGTTCTCATGCAGTGACATGAGAGAAGCCTCCCAAAGGATGCTAAAACATCTGGGCATCCACTGGGCCACGTCCTTGCAGATGGCCAATTCTCTCACACCAGGAGCGATTTGCAGTTTCTCAAGTTGCTCCTGACATGAATCCTCTGCAAAGGCCAGCAGGGGGAGCTAAACCCTCAAAAAGTTGCTTTCATTAAGATGAGAAGGAGGCAGGGACAGGGACTACAGATAGAACCCCCCTTCCCCATTTCTCTTGGGAAGCAGAGTTACTTTTCTAGGCTGCAACTCCCAGCATCTCACAGCCAAAGCAACCATATTTATTTATTTATTATTTATTTATTAACATCATTTATATCCCGCCCTTCTCACCCCGCAGCGGACTCAGGGTGGATTACAATGTACATATACAGGCAAACATTCAATGCCATAGACACACAACATATATAGACAGACACAGAGGCAATTTAACATTCCAGCTTTTCTGGTCACCAGGGGGAGCTGTTGCATTCCTTCATTCTTTTTTGTGTACTTCCTGGAGATTTTTTTATGACCTCATAAATCAGTTAAATTAGCCTCCCCACAAAATGGTACCTAAATGTCCTACTCGACAGGTGCAACTGTCTTTCGGGTTGCAAGGGTCGATAACAAGCTACACAATTTGGTCGGGAGCTCATCCCGACCCGGGCGGGCTTCGAACTCATGACCTTCTCATCAGTAGTGATCTTAATGCAGCCAGGCCTGGATCAACACCTTTTTGGCACCCTAGGCCACAGTTTGGAATTACCCCCCCCCCCCCCGCGCCTCGCACCGCTGCATTAGAGAGGCCTACCCCATTCCCCTCAGCCCCTCCTCCTCTTCTCCCCCAACATCCATCTACTCACCGCTGAGGCTTCTCCCTGCGCTGGGAACGTGCGCCCGGCAATCCCAAAGAACTACGGGTCCCAGCATGCCCCGCGGCTGAGAGGCTGGCGCCGCTGCCGCATCCCGGCAGCCCCCGTGGCCTTGAAGGCACCTCTGCGGCCTCGCACTGGGTGCGCGGAGGGCAGCGGCTGCAGAGATTCGGGGCCTTCCTCCGCCTCAAGAGCCAATCGCGACCAGCATGGGCTGAAGGAAGAGGCCTCCTCGGAGTCTTTTCCTCGGAGGAGGCCTCTTCCTTCAGCCTGTGCTGGTCATGATGCTCCTCCTCATACTGCTGCTGCTGCCTCTGCAGAAAGCAACCCTGGGAGGAAGGCAGGAAGGAAGGCTGGCCTGGGAACCCGCGCCCCCCCTTCTGCTGCACCCCCCCCCCCGGCTCCTCCCTCCCTCCTCAAGCCACGCTGAGACTTGTCTCGTCCCAGAGGCAGCGGAAGTGGAAGGAAGGTGCGCAGCGGTGCGTGGATGGGGGCCGCGCAGCTTTCGCTGCGGCCTCTGAGAGTCTTAGTGTGGCCTGAGGAGGGAGGGAGGAGCCAAGGAGGAGTACAGCAAAGGGGGGGCACGGGGGGGCGTGGATGGCGCTCTGCGCCACACGCAGGCACAGAAACACCCGAAGATTGACTTAAAAAAACTTTTTTGGGAGGTCCGGATCTGCCCCCCCGGCTGCGCCTCTAGGCCATGGCCTAGTGTGGCCTTATGGGTAATCCGGGCCTGAATGCAGCTGACTCCCAGCCAGCTACGCCACAGCCCCAGTGCTACAAACCATAGGCATTAGAGACACAGAAACACCCGAAGATTGACTTTTTTGGGAGGTCCGGATCTGCCCCCACCCCCCCGGCTGCACCCCTAGGCCGTGGCCTAGTGTGACCCTATGGGTAATCCGGGCCTGAATGCAGCTGACTCCCAGCCAGCTACGCCACAGCCCCAGTGCTACAAACCATAGGCATTAGAGACACAGAAACACCGAAGATTGACTTTTTGGGAGGTCCGGATCTGCCCCCTGGCTGCGCCTCTAGACCATGGCCTAGTGTGGCCTTATGGGTAATCCGGGCCTGAATGCAGCTGACTCCCAGCCAGCTACGCCACAGCCCCAGTGCTACAAACCATAGGCATTAGAGACACAGCTTTCTGCTCTGTATGATGCTGCTGGTGGTCTTCTTCTTTTTCCTCCTCCTCTTTGCAAAATGGGTTGGGGGCAAAGGTGTTGATTAAACTTTCCAAGGGGTGGAATTTAGGAGACTGAACTCCGCCTTCTTCTTGTGGGCTACAGGGATGTAAGGAGCTGGAATTAATTTGATTGAAAGGGGGAACCTATATGTTGAATGCCCTCATTGTCTCTAAGGACCTTCTCATTGACACTCTTTCTCCCTCCAGGAGCCACCTTTGACAAGCGCTCTCCCACTTGGACCGCCTTGGCCCGCATCGCAGGGCTGTGCAACAGAGCCGTCTTCAAAGCAGGGCAGGAGGACATCCCAATTTCCAAGGTACTCAAGTTCTCGGGTGGCCCAAGGAGACTGTTGTCGTTTGCGCCTAACCCCAGAGAATCTGGAGGGATGACTGTAATATCAACAACAGCAACCAATTGAGGCCGATAACACTATGCAACATGACTTCCATTCCTAATTGGTTATATCACAAAAACATGAGAGAAGCTAATTAGACTGCAAAAAAACTTTTTTTTGCGGCACATTGTGAGCTTTTTGCTGTTAGCCCCAGCTTCTGCCAACCTAGCAGTTCCAAAACATGCAAATGTGAGTAGATCAATAGTTACCACTACGACGGGAAGGTAACAGCGCTTCATACAGTCATGCTGTCCACATGACCTTGGAGGTGTCTACGGATAACGCCGGCTCTTCGGCTTAGAAGGACACCTTCCCCCAATGCATATTGGGAGGAAGGGGCTTTGCCTCCCTCCCACGAGGAAGTGAAAAGTGGGAGGATCCTGAGGGAGCCTCCCAGCAGCTGGGGCGTGGCTTCATCCACCGGAAGCCAGCCCCAGTTGCTCACTTCTGGGAAGACTTCGACCCACCACTCCCGCCCATTAACAGTATCGGCCCGGTTGCCATTAGAAACTGGGGAGGAGTTTTTCCCCCTCCATTGATAGGGGTTTTTTTTCACTCACCCCCCCCCCCCGTACTGTTTAGGGGCTAGAGGGGAGGGGTGGTTATAAATAAGCTTAGCGGAAAACAGGTAAGGAAACTCCCATATCTTGGTGTGCTACTAAAGCACCCCCCGTTAGGGGTGAAGGCAGGGGCGGTCTAAGGTAATTTTAAATGGTAGGCGAACATTATTTTGGCGCCCCCCCCCAAAAAAAACATTATTTTGCCGCCCCCCATGTAAAACAAATATACAATTATAATATCACAATACCATTAGTAGTATTATATTGTATCAATGTATATACAATATATTATACCATACGCATACTATATTATATCATAATTATATTATACTACATTACAATATAATTATATTATAATATATTGACATTATAATATAATGTAACATTGTAAATGCATCAAAATCAGAATCTATTACCTATCACCCGACTCATAATTCATAGGAGTCTCCCATAAGTCCAAAATTAGGATCCCAATGTAAATGTAAATAGAAAAACAGCCAAAATGTTCAAATGAGGTTGAATACAGGCAGCGGGGCCTGGGCAAACTTGGGCCCTCCCTCCCTCTAGGTGTTTTGGACTCCAACTCCCACAACTCCTCATAGCCTCAGGCCCCTCAGGTCTAGACAGAAATAGAGCCGAAGAAAGGAAGGAGGGAGAGAAGAGGTCACAGAGGAGGAGGAGGAGGAAAGCCCTTCCTTCATTCCTTCTCTCACACTTCCTTCACTGATTATTTTCTCCTTCCCCGCAAACGTGCGCGCGCGGCGGAGACAAAGGGAGAGAGGAAGCACTCCCTGCCTGCCCGATAAGGGAGTGCTTTGCTTACAGGCTTCTGCGCAAGGGAGCTACTGGGCATGCGCGGAGGTTTTCGCGCATGTGCAGTTGCTCTTGCGCTCAACTTCAGCTCCGGAGCAACTGCACCTGCGTGAAAACCTCCGCACGTGCCCAGAAGCGGTGTCAGAGTGCACAAGGCCGGGGTCAAAAAGCAGGCAGCTGCAGCACTGTCTGAGGAACATTGGCAGGGCTAGGATGGCGCCCCATGCGGCCAGGATGGCGCCCCCTTCCCAGATGGCACCCTAGGCGGACGCCTACTTGGCCTATCTTGTAGGACCGCCCCTGGGTGAAGGCCATCATGTTAATACTCAACCAAAGATCAAGTTGATCGGGGAGGTTCGGGTAAATGGCCTGGAATGGGAGGAGGCTGGTCTCGATATCTTGGGGACCAGACCTCGCTCTCATTTCCCTTAACGGGTTGCCTTGGCCGGACGTCAAGGAATCCAGTCGTTTCGCCTGCAAATTAACTCCGGAACCAGGTAGGGTGGCTACCTGAATTGGATACACCAAATTCCTGGCACCGCTTGAGTTAAGGTTAAGGACAATTAAATAGGTAACAACGCAAATAAATGTTGCCCAATTTGAACCCAACCACTGTTGTCGTGTGTCTTATTTCGGGGGTGGCAAGGCAAATGGAGATGTGCACCACCACCCAGAGTCAGACACGACTGGACTTAATGTCAGGGGGAAACCCTTTATTTTTACCTTTATCTATCATTAACAACTATTTTCAAAGTAAGGACTGCACAGTTAAACAGCAAATAACACTTTCAAACCAGGAACAGATTTTTTTCCCAAATTTTGTTATATAGTGATTATTAGATGCCCATGAAAGCAATGATAAAATTTCAAAACATGCTACAATGGTTCAAAGGTAAAAGTAAAGGTTTCCCTTTGACATTAAGTCTAGTCAAGTCCGACTCTGTGGGGTGGTGCTCATCTCCATTTCTAAGCTGAAGAGCTGGAGCTGTCCATAGACACCTCCAAGGTGGCCAGCATGACTGCATGGAGTGCCTTTACCTGCCCGTAGAAGCAGTACCTATTGATCTACACACATTTGCATGTTTTCGAACTGCTAAGTTGGCAGAAGCTGGGGCTAACAGCAGGAGCTCACCCCGCTCCCCGGATTCGAACCGCCAACCTTTCAGTCAGCAGGTTCATCAGCTCAGCGGGGCCCTTCAATGGTTCAATGCTGCTGCTATTTATTTATTTATTTATTTATTACCCGCCTCTCTCCCCATAGGGACCCAACTACACTCTTGGGTCCAACCATATCTAGACAGCTGTGCGACCCCATCCTTGGTTGAAGCAGAGCCTGCTGACAACCTTGTCTCACTTCCTCCTTTTCCTGCTTTCCCTTCTTCCAGAAAGACACCGCCGGAGACGCCTCTGAGTCAGCCCTCCTGAAATGCATTGAACTGTCCTGCGGTTGTGTCAAGAAGATGAGGGACAAGAGCCCCAAAATCACCGAGATCCCCTTCAACTCCACCAACAAATACCAGGTGGGAGCTGGAAAGGAGACGTCCTAGAGTTGGGAGAGACCCTGTGAGACCATCCTGTCTGACCTCCTTTTACCATGCAGAAACATATAATCAAAGCACACCTGAGATATGGCCATCCAGCCTCTCTTTTTAAAAACCCAGAGGAGGAGACTCCGCCAAACTCCAAGGCACCATTGTATCCCACCATCAAACATCTCTTAGCACCTAATGTTTAGGTGGAATCAATTTTCCGGTAGTTTGAATTCCATTGCTCCATATCCTGGTCCCTAAAGCAATACTTTTCAACCTTTTTTGAGCCACGGCACATTTTTTACATTTACCAAATCCTGGGGCACACCACCAACCAAAATGACACAAAATGACACTCTACCACAGTAATACATATAGTTAATATGTTTTTAAATGTATTTATACACTCAGTGTGAAACCTGGGCCTGTTTCGATGTACACAACATATATGTGACTTCCTCTCACATACTTATACATGGCTATCATGTCTTCACTCAGCCTTCTCTTCTTCAGGCTAAACATGTCGAAACCCCCACAGATGGCTCAAAGACACGCCAAGCTAGTAAAAGTATTTACAGTTTATTTTGAACAAAAACACAGCCACAGTCCGGCATAAAAGGAACCCACAAAAAACCCTGTAAACAAAAACAATGAAGACGTCCGTCTCTTGAAGTCCTTGGCTTTATTCCGGCTTGAAGTCTGTTGCGATGTGAAGACCCGTCCAGAAAAGGAAAGGAAGAGTGCTTCTCCAATTCCAGGAGCTAAGTATACAAACAAACACATAAAAGCCCCCGCATCCCACAGCAACTCCCCTCCACCCATATACGATACCAATTAAAGGACAGACACTCACAGCAACACAGGAAAAGCCCAAACGAAACGCGGTAGTCACTAAACATAAAAACACACATTAAAACCCCAAACCCCCAACATACAACATTATCAGCTAGAGCTGCCATGGCAGCTCCCCCAGAACCCAGCATGGAAAACAACCCAATACTCACAGCTTGCTGGGAATCAGGAACTGCGATACAAGAAACAAGAGCACCAAATACACGAACCAGCAACCCACCAGCAACACCTTGGCCGACCGCAGAGTCCCAAATCCCCAGGCCTTACTTTAATACCCTTACAAATCAGAGTCATCAGACTCCCCACCCAACTCTGCCCCATTCCCCTCAGCTGCAGCCCTGGGTGTGTTCCTCCAATCTTCCCACCTTTGCTGAGCAGTTAAAGGACCCCAGTCCGATTCAACATCCCCACTAGGCCAAGCAAGGTCACTCGAAAAGCCAAAAAAGGAGCTTTCGCTGGACTCAGCATTTATCACATCCCTGACATCTTGCACCAGTGCTGAGTCCAGCTCGGTATCACTCTCTTCTGAAGGTAAGTCTATGTCAAACCCCTCAAAAGTATCATCACTGGTAGGCTCCCTAAGTATTTGTCGGACCTTTCTCCTGTGCTCTGCCTCTTCCAAACTCTCAGCACTTGCAGCCCTTTTCCTCCCAGCTGCAGTCAGTCCCCCTAAACCTCCCTCTTCCAGTGACATGTCCAACACAGAATCCTCCTCCGAGTTACTACCTGTAGCAACTACAGGCTCAGTTTGCTCAACTACAACAAAACATGCCCAGCTCTTCAAGCCGCTCCTCATAGGGCTTGTTCTCCAGACCCTTGTGAAATTTCACCCTGAGTGAAACTTGCTTCCAGTTAATTATGGATGTCATGAAGCTGTTATAAACAGTTCCTTGGGGGGAGGGGGAAACTCTTGAAAAATCCAGTAAAATAGTAAAAAAAACCAAACATTTCCAAGCGGAGAGGCTCAATTTGTTTCTTGGAAACCTGTGAATGCTTCAGCCTCCCGATGCTCCCAGGTTCGCTCACTGCCCAATTCACCGACGTGGAGCTTCCGGCTTTGGCTGTTCTCGCGAGAATTCCAAGCCAACACGAAAACGCCAACTGAATCACTTCCGCCCAGTGCTCTGCTTTTGCGGAGGGAGGCAGCGAAAGAGGCCACTCAGATATATGAAATGCCTCTTTCGCTGCCGCCCTCCTCCCTCCGCAAAAGCAGAGCACTGGGCGGAAGTGACTGAATTGGCGTTTTCGCGTTGGCTTGGATTTCTCATGAGAACAGCCAAAGCCGGAAGCTCCACGTCGGTGAATTGGGCAGCGAGCGAACCTGGGAGCATCGGGAGGCTGAAGCAGCCCTGAGCAGGAGCTGGAGCCATGCTGAGTTGATGCTCCTGAAGGCTTCCTCAAGGTGGGCCTGGCCCAGGCATTCGGCGGAACCCTTCCTTTGCCTCGGGAAGGATCTTTGGGGAGGGAAAGACGGAGAAAGAGCTGCCAGGAGGGGGAAGAGTGCCAATTTCCCATGGCACACCTGATGATCGCTCACGGCATACTAGTGTGCCACGGCACACTGGTTGGGAAACACTGCTCTAAAGAAGCAGAAAAATAACCTTGCCCCCTCCTCAATGTGACCTCCTTTCACATGTTTAAACCTGGCTTTCGTGTTCTCTCGATGTAGGCAAACTACAACTCCCCCAAATCAAAGTGAATTTTCCCCAAAGACCTCCAGTATTTTTGCTCGTCATGGGGGGCTTTGTGTACAAGATTGGTCTAATCCCAAGAGTGCTCCTTGATTGCCAGTGAACTTATGACTCCAAAATGTCCAGGCCAACTCCCCTCAAGACCCACCAGTATTCAAATTTGGGCATATCGGGTATGTGTACCAAGTTTGGTCAAGCTCAATCATTGTTTGGGTTCCTAGTGCACTCTGGATGTAGGTGAACGACAACTCCTATAAACCAGGCCTGGGCAAACTTTGGCTCTCCAGGTGTTTTGGACTCCAACTCCCACAATTCCTAACAGCCGACAGGCTGTTAGGAATTGTGGGAGTTGGAGTCCAAAACACCTGGAGGGCCGAAGTTTGCCCAGGCCTGCTATAAACCCTTCCAAAGACCTCCATTGTGTTTTCTTGGTCATGGGAGTTCTGTGTGCCAAGTTAGTTCCAGGTCCATCGTTGGTGGAGTTCAGAGTGCTCTTAGATTGCAGGTGAACTATACATCCCAGAACCTTCTTGGCATTACTTCGCGAACGAAGATTCTTAGGAAGGGCTCATCCCGCGCTTTTTACAAGGGCGTTGATGACTAAAAAGGCCAATCTGAAATAGGCAAGTTCAGTTGCAGAAAGCACAGCAGAACGTCTCCTTGGGTGATGCTGTTTCCAAGTTGCGGTTCTTTCTGCGTTGTCGTTTCTCTTCGAGACCCATTTGGCGTGTCTTCTCGAAAGAGGCCGCAGCATTGTGGATAGTGCGTCTCCATGCCTCCCGATGCAAGGCCAGGGTGGACCATTGTTGGTGATCAATCTGAGATGATTGTTTTAGGGAGTCCTTATATCTCTTTTTGGGGGCGCCTCTCTTGCGCTGACCCGTGGCGAGTTCACAGTAGAGTAGTATCTTTGGGAGGCGGTGGACCTCCATCCTAGAGACGTGCCCTTCCCAGCACAGCTGTGTTCTCAATAGCATGGCCTCAACACTGGTGACCCCTGCTTGCTCAAGGACAGCGACATTAGTCACATAGTCGGTCCAGTGTATATTTAGGATTGTGCAAAGACAGGGCTGATGAAAGCGTTCAAGGAGTCGTAGATGTTGGCAATAGGCGACCCAAGTTTCAAACCCATAAAGGAGAATAGACAGTACGATAGCTCTGTACACACTGATTTTGGTGCTTTGTCTCAGGTGTTTGATACTCCAGACTCTTTTGTGAAGCCTTCCGAATGCACTCTATGCCTTTGCTAATCTGTGATCTATCTCTTTTTCAATCTTGGCATCTGAAGAGATGATGCTTTCCAAGTAGGTGAACTGCTGAACAGACTTAAGCACAGATGTGCCTATGCTGACGTGTGGATGATGGTATTCTTCCTGTAGTGCGGGCTGGTAGAGGACTTCCGTTTTCTTCAGGCTGACTTCCAGCCCAAACGGTTCTGCAGCTGTTGCAAAGGAGGATGTGAGGCGCTGCAGAGCTGCTTCTGAATGGGCGACAAGGGCAGCATCCTCAGCAAAAAGCAGCTCACGGACTAGATAGTTTATAGTCTTAGTGCGAGTCCTCAGGCGGCTTAAGTTGAACAAGCTACCTACAACTCCCAGGATCTACAACTCCTATAAATCATGGCGAATTCTTCCCAGACCTCTCTGGTATGTTCAGTTGCTGTTCAATTCCTGTGTTTGCTGTGTGCCATAGGAAAGAATAGGAAAGGATTGGTGATGGGCAGGGTCATGCAAATTCCACACCAATGGAGAGAGTCAGAAACACTGGGATGTCTGTGCTGGAGGAAACACATCAAATCTGGGATAATAATAATAATAATCTTTATACTCCGCCCCATCTCCCCAATGGGGACTCAGGGCGGCTCACACGAGGCCAAGCCCAAACAACAAATTACAATAAAATAGAATCAAAACACCAGCAATGAACACAATAAAAAAGATACATACATATAAATAAAAACAATATACAACTAGACATGCCCGGATTACTCATAAGGCCAACAAGGCCATGGCCTAGGGACCCAGCCGAGGGGGGTGCACAGATCACGCCCCTCTTTCCCCCTTTCTCATGCCCCTCCTCACTCCTTCTCCCGGCAAAGTCTCTTCTCCGTCCCCTCTGTCTCTCACGCTCTCTCTCTCTGTCGCGTGCGCACTCTCTCGCTCTTTCTCTCTCTCGCTGTTTGCTCTCTCTCTGTCATGCGCGCTCTCTTGCTCTTCCTTTCTCTCTCTCTCTTTCTCTCTCTCGTGCTCTTTCTCTCATGTTCTCTCTCTCATGCTCTCTTTCTCTCTCTTGCGCGCGCGCTCTCGCTCTCTCGTGCACGCTTTCTCTCTCGTGCGCGCCTTTGGAGCGAGTTTGCATCTGCTGCACTCTCCCTAAGCCTCCCGACTCCCGAGGAGACCTTCAGAGCACAGCGGAGCTTTCCAGCCAGTGGGAATGGGGACCTTGGAGGTGGCGGGAGGTTGGCTTAAAGGGGGCGTAATTCCAAAGTGTGGCCTAGGGTGCAAAAAAGTGTTAATCCGGGCCTGCAACTAGATATATAAAATCACAAAGACAGGGCAGGCCATAAGCACATATATAAAATGTTAAAACTCAGGGTGGAGGCAGGAGCTTGTCTGTGTAAGTCAGTGGTTCTCAACCTTCCTAATGTGGTGACCCCTTAATACAGTTCCTCGTGTTGTGGTGACCCCCAACCATAACATTATTTTTGTTGCGACTTCATAACTAATTTTGGTACTGTGATGAATCATCATGTAATTATCTGATATGCAGGACGTATTTTCATTCACTGGACCAAATTTGGCACGAATACCCAATACACCCAAATGTGAACATTGGTGGAGTTTGGGGGGAAATAGACCTTGCCATTTGGGAGTTGTAGTTGCTGGCATCTATAGTTAATAATATAATATATATTATTATTATAATATTGTATTATAATATTATATTTTATTATATTATAATAATATAATATAGTTAATAATCACATGCGCATCATGCTGCCATGCGCCAAGCACACCTGCTCTCCTCCCCCGCTTGGAGTCTCAGAATCAGCCCTCCCTTGGCTGGGAGGCCTGCCAATCACAGCAGAGGAGAGCTTTAGGTGGCAGAATTCGCAGCCTGTTTCCAAAAAAAGAAAGAAGAACAAGCAGAGAGATCTTCAGCCTTCTCTGCCAAAGGAAAGCTCCTAAGACCACCAGAAATACATGTTTTCTGGTGGTCTTTGGTGACCCCCCTGAAACCCTCTCGCGACCCCCCTGGGGGTCCCGACCCCCAGGTTGAGAAACACTGGTGTAAGTGGACATCCCAGCCACATACACACATACATATTTTCACTTTTATTACGCGTATAGGTAATAAATATAAATATATATGGCTGGAGTTACACTTACGAAATGTACCTGTTCCATCTTACAAACAAATTCAACTTGGGAACAAACCCACGTAACTAATCTTGTTCCTAACTTGGCGACTGCCTGTAAATGGTTTAGTACCAAGGACAGCTCTGAGTGAACAGGCATGGCTGGTGCCAAACTAAAGCTCCTTAAAACTGGGGCCTTTTCGCTGCTGATGTGCTCCATTCAGGGTTCCCTCCGTTTCTTCCTGCAGCTCTCCATCCATGAGCCAGAAGACAGGCCCAACGGCCACGTCCTGGTCATGAAGGGGGCACCTGAACGGATCCTGGACTGCTGCTCTACCATCCTACTCCAAGGACAAGAGGCCCCCCTTGACGAGGAGATGCGAGACGCCTTCCAGAATGCATACCTTGAACTGGGAGGACTGGGAGAGAGAGTGCTGGGTGAGAGACCATGGGGAAAAGAAGGGAGGGAAAGAAATCTAGGAGTCTTAGTAGACCACAAGTCAACATGAGTCAACAATGGAAGGTGTTAGCTTTAAAAAAGCCAATGTGATTCTAGGCTGTGTCAATAGTCTAGTGTTCAGTTCTGGGTATCAAAAATCAAGAAGGGAAGATGGGAAAGAGGCGAAAAGGAAGGGAAGGAAGAATGGAAGGAAATACACGGAGGGAGGGCAGGGAAGGAGAGAGGAAAGAGGGAAAGGAATAAGGAGAGAGGGAAGGTAAAGGTTTTCCCCTGACTTTAAGTCTAGTTGTGTCTGACACTGGGGGTGCGCATCTCTGTATCTAAGCCGAAGAGCCGGCGTTGTCCATAGATGCCTCCAAGATCATGTGGCTGGCATGACTGCATGGAGCGCCATTACCTTCCTGCCAGAAAGGTATTGATCTACTCACATTTGCATGTTTTCAAACTGCTAGTTTGGCAGAAGCTGAGGCTAACGGCTGTAGCTCACCCCGCTCACCGGGGGCTCTGAGAGAGAAGAAAAAGAAAGTAGGGAGCATTCAAGGAGGGAGGGAAGTAAAAAGAGAAAGGAAGGCAAAGGAGAAAGAAGGAAACATGCAAGAGGGAAGGGTGGAAGACCTTGAAAGTGCCAAACACCTTTGACACCCAGTAGTGAGGTTCTTGATTTCCCCCCCCTCCATTTGGAAGACTCCCCAAATATGGATCATGCTCAAGTATGTTCTTTAGCTATTTGGCTTTTGGGGGAAATTGGTCTCATTCTTCGGAGCACGATTCCCCCAGCAACCCACCCCTTCTGTGCATTCACTTTTCCCATCACTCCAACCATAGGCTTCTGCCACTATTACCTCCCCGAAGACCAGTTTCCACGGGGCTTTAAGTTTGACGTGGACGAAGTCAACTTCCCCAACAACAACCTCTGCTTTGTGGGGCTCATGTCCATGATTGACCCACCGCGGGCTGCTGTACCAGATGCCGTGGGGAAATGTCGCAGTGCCGGGATCAAGGTAAGGTTGGGCCAAAGCCTGAAGCAGAGAGACAACATCCCCTAGGGAAGTGAGTAACTGTTGGTCACTAAATACCAACTGCTGTTGCTCATTTGAAAACATAGCTAGAGAATATGGGTTCCCCTTCAGAAATTATGGCAGAAATCTTAAAGTGAAAATACACAAGAATAGACTACAAAATGTCAAAAATAGCAAAAATATCAAATATATTGAATAACAAGGCACAAGGTACACACTGTAAAGGGGCAGTGACAATAATGCCCCTCGGTGCTCGCAATAACAACAATATTGGTTGAAATACCAGTCGATGAAGCGCGGCGTGGTGTCCGAGCGGAGTTCCAGGAGCTGAGGTGATGTAGCTCAATGGGGAAACAAAGTACGCTGGGGATGGGGATCGTAGCAATGAGATGAACGTGTGTGGCTCGGGACTCAAGACGCGGCGCATTTCGCGCTTTGCTCCAGGCAATCGGCCTTCGGGAGCGGGATTACAAATCAGGCATTTGCGTTAGCCACTGATTGCTCACGGCTTGGATCGCGCCGGGTATTTTCCGCCTGTTCATCTCATTGCTATGATCCCCATCCCTAGCGTACTTTGTTTCCCCATTGAGCTACATCACCTCAGCTCCTGGAACTCCGCTCGGACACCACGCCGCGCTTCATCGACTGGTATTTCAACCAATATTGTTGTTATTGCGAGCGCCGAGGGGCATTATTGTCACTGCCCCTTTACAGTGTGTACCTTATGCCTTGTTATTCAATATATTTGATATTTTTGCTATTTTTGACATTTTGTAGTCTATTCTTGTGTATTCTCAGTTACCATTGCGGTAATTACATTGTCTGTGCATAATAGAAATCTTAAAGTGACATGAGAAGACTGTTCCTCCTTGCTCACTAATACATAGACCTCCTAGAGCAGTGTTTCCCAACCTTTTTTGAGCCCCGGGACACTTTTAACATTAAAAAAATCCGGGGGCACATCACCAACCAAAATGACACAAAATGACACTCTAACACAGTAAAGAACGGCTGGGGGATGGTGGTCTGCTGGGAGCAGCTGCTGGGAGTGGCAAAGCCGGGGGAGGGGGAGGAGCCTGGCCACGCCATGCCCACCCCCTCCCCTGGCTTCAGCTCTCCCACAGCTTCTCCAGCCTTGAGGGGGCAGTGCCAAGCCAGCGGTGGCAGAGCTAGCACAATGCTGGCTTGGCACTGTCCCCTCAATGCTGGAGAAGCTGTGGGAGAGCGGAAGCCGGGGGGGGAGGGAGTGGAGCCAGGCCGTGCCATGCCCCATCCCCTCCCCCGGGCTTCAGCTCTCCCACAGCTTCTCCAGCCTTGAGGGGGCAGTGCCAAGCCAGCGGTGGCAGAGCTAGCACAATGCTGGCTTGGCACTGTCCCCTCAAAGCTGGGAAGCTGTGGGAGAGCGGAGCCCGGGGGAGAGAGTGGAGCCAGGCCGTGCCATGCCCCCCCCCCGGGCTTCAACTCTCCCACAGCTTCTCCAGCCTTGAGGGCAGTGCCAGCACAATGCTGGCTTGGCACTGTCCCCTCAATGCTGGAGAAGCTGTGGGAGAGCGGAAGCCGGGGGGGGGGAGTGGAGCCAGGCCGTGCCATGCCCCATCCCCTCCCCCGGGCTTCAACTCTCCCACAGCTTCTCCAGCCTTAAGTGGCAATGCCAAGCCAGCGGTGGCAGAGCCAGCACAATGCTGGCTTGGCACTGTCCCCTCAAGGCTGGAGAAGCTGTGGGAGAGCGGAAGCCGGGGGAAAAGGGCAGAGCCAGGCCTCACCAGGCCCGGCCCCTCCCCCGGCTTCCTCCTCCGCGGCTTCAGCGAGCGAGGGGTGAGAGTCATGGCGGGAGTAATGGCAGATTGGAGGCTGGCTGGGGAAACGGCCGAAGGAGGCGGCGCCCCAGCCCCTTCTTTTTCTTCGCCACCGCCCGGCCCTTCCCCCCAAGCAGCAGGAGTTCGGCAAGTGGAGCGGGGAAGGAAGGGGGTCAGAGAGCTTTTCTCGTGGCACAGCAGGAGGAGCGTCATGGCACACTAGTGTGCCACTTCAGAGCGGTTGGGAAACACTGTCCTAGAGAGTCATTGCAAGTTGCAGCAAGAAATAAATTAAACCTTGCACATCAGACAAGCTAATGGTCTACAATCGACAGGATATTGCATCCAACCCTTCTTCCTTCCCACAGCTGAGTCCTCCTCGTACTGACACTGCTACATTTACCTCCCATTGTCATTGTAAGCCAGCTATGGTAGACTGTGGTGGACTCCATCCCATCACCAGACTGCCCAAAAAGGCTTTCTAGGCCAGAGAAAAGTTGAGGAGACAACTGTCAAATTACCAAGTCTCCCATTGCCTCACATCTTCCCCTGATCACTTTTCCTTAAGCCTTTCCTTCCATTTCCTTTTTTGGCAGGTCATTATGGTGACGGGTGACCACCCAATCACAGCCAAGGCCATTGCGAAGGGGGTTGGCATCATTTCCGAAGGAAACGAGACTGTGGAGGACATCGCAGACCGGCTCAACATCCCTGTCAACCAGGTCAACCCCAGGTAGGTGGGTCCGTTGACCTCTGTAAATCCCAGATCACCAAGTCCATTAACCTCTGTCAACCAGTTCAATTCAGATAGGTGGGTCCTTGAAATCCCTCAACCAGATCAATCCTGGATAGGCAACTCCTTTGGCCTCCATCAATGGGGTTAACTCCAAGTAGATAAGTTCTTTGACTTCCATCAACCAGATCAGCCCCAGATAGGAAAGTCCTTTGATATCCCTCAACCAGGTCAATCCCAGAAAGGTGGGTCCTTTGACTTCTGTCAAACAGGTTAACCCAGGTAGTTGGACCCTTTGCATCCTTTAGCCCAGGGGTCGAGAACCTTTTTGACTCAGAGAGCCATGAAAGCAAAATATTTGGAAATTTATTTCAGTGAGAGCCATATGTGTGTGTGTGTATGTATACACACACACACACACACACACACACTGAATTCAACTAAATGTGAGAATATACTACATACTATGAGAAAAGGATTCCTCCGGAAGAATGACGGGACACTTCAGACCTGGCTCTGCAAAAGGCACGCTCAGGACTCTGGGAAGGAAGAGAATGTGGAAGGAAGGAAGGGGGAAAGACAGAAAGAAAGAAAGAAAGGAAGGAAGGAAGGAAGGAAGGAAGGAAGGAAGGAGGGGAGGGAGGAGGAGAGGAAGTAAGAAAAGAAGAACAAACTATGGAAACGGAAGAAAAGAAAAGTAGGAGAGAGACAAGGAGGGGAAAAGAAAGAAGGAAATGGGAAGGGAGGAAAGGAAAGGGTGGGGAAAAGAAAGGAAATGGAATGAGAAAAAAGTTAAATAATGAAGGGAAAAGAAGAAAAGACAGAAAGGGAGAGAGGGAAGAAAGGAAGGAGAAGGAAAGGAAGACTTGGGGAAAAAGAATAGAAGAGAAAGGAAGGAAGAGGGAGGGAGAATGAAAAAAGAAGGGGAGAGAGGGAGGGAAAAGGAAGGAGAGAAGAAAAGAATGGAAGAGGAAGAAAGGAACAAAGAGGGAGGGAAGAAAGAAGGCAGGGAGAGAGGGAGGAAAAAGAATGAAAGAAAAAGAGAGGGGAAAAGAAAGGAAGAAAAAGGAAGAAAGGGGGAGGAGGGCGTGGGGCCAAGGTAGACCTTGGTGTCGATGTCAGCGAGGCAGTCCCTCCAGAAGGCGTCGAAGAGGCAGTGGCTCTTGAGCTGCCCGATGATGAGGGTGATGAGTTGGGCGTCCCCTGGGGGCAGCGAGGCTGGGTCCACGGCGCCAGGGCCGCCTCCGCCGCCTCCCCCGAGGCCCATGGCGGACGAAGAGGAAGATGAGGATGAGACACCGCCACCAGGCTCCGCCATCCCTGCCAAAGAGGGCACAGGGCCCCGAGAGCAGCGGGGGGTGAGGAAGAGGTGCTGATGGCGGTGCAGAAGCTGCAGTCGCAGCGCATTTGCGTCACTCCTCCCTGCTGCATGCTGGGAAACCGAGGCCTGGGCTGCTCTGGAGAGCCAGATGCAATCATGAAAAGAGCCACATCCGGCTCCCGAGCCATAGGTTCCCTACCCCTGCTTTAGCCAGAACAACCCAGATAGGCCAATCCCTTGATCTTTATCAATGAGGTCATCTCCAAGTAGATAGGTCCTTTGACCTTCGTCAACCCCAGATAGGTAGGTCCAGATGTCGATATGCCTTCTGTCCCCACTTCCCACATTCCCCTCTATATCTACTATGCCTCTTATTGGTGTGTGCCCCCCCCCCCCCTATGACTTCTCCCACCCTGCAGGGAAGCCAAGGCTTGTGTGGTCCATGGCTCCGACCTCAAGGACATGACTGCTGAAATACTGGATGAGATCCTCAAGAACCACACCGAGATCGTCTTCGCCCGCACTTCCCCACAGCAGAAACTCATCATTGTGGAAGGTTGCCAGCGGCAGGTAAGGGGGAACAACATTTTATCGTATCTGAATCATAGATCATATTTAGCAGGTAGGGACCTAGTGGACTTCATAAAATAACACAGTCACTTTCGTTGTTTTCAGATACAGAGTCAAAAAGATTGTTGGCATTAACAATGTATTGACTGCCTTTTCCTGCTGTTTAGGGAGCCATTGTGGCTGTGACCGGAGATGGCGTAAACGACTCGCCTGCCCTCAAAAAGGCTGACATTGGCATTGCCATGGGCATCGCTGGCTCTGATGTCTCCAAACAGGCGGCAGATATGATCCTCCTGGATGACAACTTTGCCTCCATTGTTACAGGAGTGGAAGAAGGTGCGTACCACATAATCACATACACACACCCATTGATCAGATCCATTGATTTATGTTATTTATCAGCCAGCAAGATGCTGGACTCTAAAGACCAGGGTTCGAATCCACACTTTGCCATAAAATCTTACACAAGTCACAGGCTTTCCCAATCACAGAATAGAAACAAACTGGCTACAAAAAGTATGATATTGTTGCCAGAAGTCAGAGTTGGCTTGATGGCCCATAACAGGGGTCGGGAACCTTTTTGACTCAGAGAGCCATGAAAGCAAAATATTTGGAAATTTATTTCAGTGAGAGCCATAGAATATATATATATAATATATAATATAATATAATATATAGACTGAATTCGACTCAATGTGAGTCTATACGTATATACTATGAGAAAAGGATTCCCCCGGCAGAATGACAGGACACTTCAGACCTGGTTCTGCAAAAGGCACGCTCAGGACTCTGGGAAGGAAGAGAAGACGGAAGGAAGGAAGGAAGGAAGGAAGGAAGGAAGGAAGGAAGGAAAGAAGGAAGGAAGGAAGGAAGGAAGGGGAAAAGAAAGAAAAAAAGGCAGAGGAAATAAAGGAGGGAGGGGGAGAGGAAGAAAGAAAAGAAGAGCGAACTATGGAAAAGGAAGAAAAGAAAAGCAGGAGAGAGACAAGGAGGGGAAAAGAAAGAAGGAAATGGAAAGGGAGGAAAGGAAAGAGTGGGGAAAAGAAAGGAAAGGGAGCGAGTAAAATAATGAAGAGAAAAGAAAGGGGAGAGAGAGGGAAGTGAAAAGAAAGGAAGGAGGAAAGGAAGACTTGGGGGAAAACAAGAGGAAGGAAGGAAGAGGGAGGGAAAAGGAAGGCGAGAAGGAAAGGGTGAAGGGGGAGAAAGGAAGGAAGGAAGAGGGAGAATGAAGGAAGGAAGGAAGGAAGGGGAGAGAGGGAAGGAAAAGGAAGGAGAGAAGGAGAAGGAAAGGGTGAAGGGGAGAGAAAGAAAGGAAGAGGAAGGAAGGAAGGAAGGAAGGAAGGAAGGAAGGGAAGAGGGAGAATGGAGGAAAGAAGGAAGGGGAGAGGGAGGGAAAGGAAGGAGAGAAGGAAAGGGTGAAGGGGGAGAAAGAAAGGAAGGAAGAGGGAGAATGAAGGAAGGAAGGAAGGAAGGGGAGAGAGGGAAGGTAAAGGAAGGAGAGAAGGAGAAGGAAAGGGTGAAGGGGAGAAAGAAAGGAAGGAAGAGGAAGGAAGGAAGGAAGAGGGAGAATGGAGGAAAGAAGGAAGGGGAGAGGGAGGGAAAGGAAGGAGAGAAGGAAAGGGTGAAGGGGGAGAAAGGAAGGAAGAAGAAGGATGGTAGAGGGAGGCGGCAATGGCGGCGCGGAAGCAGCAATCACGGCGCATTTGCGTCACTCCTCCTCGTTGCATGCTGGGAAACTGAGGCCCGGGCTGCTCTGGATGCAATCATGAAAAGAGCCACATCTGGCTCCCGATCCATAGGTTCCCTACCCCTGGCCCATAAGAACAGAGCAAGTGTTAATGCTGTGCAAGGGAGATCAGCATTTGAGGAAATCCAGAAGGTAACCCCAAGCAAGCCAGACTCTCTCAGTCTTAAAGGAAGGCAGTTGAAGAAAACCCTAAGAGAGAGTCACCTCTTGTTTGCTTGAAAACACAGAACAAGCTGTATTTTTGTCCCTCCTTTTCTCCAATGAACAATGGGCAGTTTGCTCTCATAACAGCCCTGCAAGGTAGGCCACACTGGCATTGACTGTTTGGTGACGCTGAGAAAGTTTAGAACCTGGATCACACAAACTGTAAACCTCAAACCCTCTCCACGTGTCTCTTTCATCCGTTCTGGCAGGTCGCCTGATCTTCGACAACCTCAAGAAGTCCATTGCCTACACTCTCACCAGTAACATTCCAGAGATCACACCTTTCCTCCTGTTCATCATCGCCAACATCCCTCTTCCCCTGGGCACTGTCACCATCTTGTGCATCGACCTGGGCACAGACATGGTGAGTGCGGCCATAGCGTCTGGGGCAAGGACAATGGACATTGGTTACAAAGCTCTGCTTTCCTTTAAACCATAATAATATACTTTATTTATATTCCGCCTTATCTCCCCGACGGGACTCAGGGCGGATTACAGTACACACATATGGCAAACATTCAATGCCATTATACAATTAACAAAGATAGACAGTACATAGGTAAAGGTAAAGGCTTCCCATCTTTTTCCATCTCCAGCATCTGAAGACTGTGCTCTACTCTGGCCACAAGGGGTGCTGTTTCTCCATCTTCCATGCCAAGGAGCTTTGTTGTCCTTAGACCAGGGGTGCCCACACGTTTTCAGCATGTGAGCTACTTATAATAAAACCAAGTCAGAAAGATCTACCTTCCGCTCACGCGCCTCCCACGCTGCGCACCGTCCACGTTTGCTTTCGGACGAGAGAGAAGCAGGGCGGAGCAGGGGGAGGGGGCGGGCCTTGGCGCGACCTGGCTCCACCTCCCTCTGGCTTCAGCTCTAGCAGCAGCTGCTTCAGCCTTGAGGAGGGCAGGGCCAAGCCAGTGGTGGCATAGCTAGCGCAAGGCTGGCGTGACCCTGCCCTCCTCAAGGCTGGAGCAGCTGCTGGGAGTGCTGAAGCCAGGGAGTGGGCGGGGCTTGGCACAGCCTGGCTCCGCCCCCTTCTGGCTTCAGCTCTAGCAGCAGTTGCTTCAGTCTTGAGGAGGACAAGGCCAAGCCAGTGGTGGCATAGCTAGCGCAAGGCTGGCTTGACCCTGCCCTCCTCAAGGCTGGAGCAGCTGCTGGGAGTGCCAAAGCTGGGGGAGGGGCAGGCCTTGGTGCAGCCTGGCTCCGTCCCCTCTGGCTTCAGCTTTAGCAGCAGCTGTTCCAGCCTTGACGAGGGCAAGGCCAAGCCAGTGGTGGCATAGCTAGCGCAAGGCTGGCTTGACCCTGCCCTCCTCAAGGCTGGAGCAGCTGCTGGGAGTGCCAAAGCCGGGGGAGGGGGCAGGGCTTGGCGCGGCCTGGCTCCGCCCCCTCTGAGAAGCACCCCATCTGGCTGAGATCGACCTTCTTCATTCCCGTCGATTGCAATCAACTTCCTGGGCAGCCCTGCCTTAGACACTCTCTGGCATGTCCGCATAGGTGCCTTTTATTACCTCCCCACCAAAGCAGTACGTATTTATCTACTCACATTGCTGTTTTCAAGCTGCTAGGTGAGCAGAAGTTGGGCCGATGGTGGGAGCTCACCCCAACCTGGGCTTGAATGGTCAGCCTTTTGATTGGCAAGATTTTCTGCAGCTGGTGGGTTAAACCCACTGTGCTAAAGCCCGGCCCTTAACTGGAGTTGGGAGCATAGGGCCTCCATGAGAGTGTGACAACCACAAATAAAGCAACTTCTGTCACAACTTCTGGTGGAAGTGGATTACCAAGTCACACTGGAGGACTTAAAGATTCCTAAAGAGTATATACGTATTAATCCTAATCCAGGAGCAATCAAAGCCATAACATTCAAAACTGCAAAGGGCCAACTATATATTTTTAAATCATCATGATTTTCAAGCCCAGATCCACCCAGAAAGTCTCCAAATGCAAGAAAACATAAAACTTCATTCTACCAGCAAATACCTCTGTCTTCTTCTGCAGTCCCTACCATCATCTTTCCAAATACTATGTTTTAACAGCACCGGGAATGTGGCGCAGCTGGCTGGGTGTCAGCTGCATAAGATCTCTACTGACCCAGAAGGTCATGAGTTTGAGGCCTGCCCGGGTCGAGGTGGGCTCTCGACCTATTGTGTAGCCTGTTGTCGACCTTTGCAACCTGAAAGACAGTTGCATCTGTCAAGTAGGAAATGTAAAGTACCACTTAGTGGGGAGGCTAAATTTAACTGATTTGTGAGGCCATAAAGATCCCCAGGAAGCATGCTGAGGAATGAAGGAGTGCGACAGCTCCCCCTGGTAGCCAGATGTTAAATTGCATCTGTCTGTCTTGTGTTTGTGTGTCTAAAGGCATTGAATGCTTGCCTGTATATGTTCATTGTGATCCGCCCTGAGTCCCCTGCGGGGTGAGAAGGGCGGAATATAAATGAAATAAATAAATAAACAGGTGGTTACCGTCAGCTGCAGTAAATCTTGCCAATCGAAAGGCTGACAGTTTGAAGCCCGGGTCAAGGTGAGCTCCTGGCCTTTAGCCCAGCTTCAACCTACCTAGCAGTTCGAAAGCAAATGTAAGCAGATAAATAGGTACCACTTTAAAGCAGAGAGGTATTTAAGACATCCATAAGGAAATGCCAGACACACACACACACACACACCTCTATCTATGTACAGTTGTCTGTCTTGTCAGCGTATAACAGCATTGAATGTTTTATTTATTTATTTATTTCGATTTGTATACCGTCCTATCCAATTTGGCTCAGGGCGGTTTACAGCATATCGACGTAACAATTTAAAACAATACCAACAATAAAACAGTAAAATATCAAAACAATTAAAACAATATTGTCCTCCACAACCAGGGGTGGCTAAAGATTAAATGCCTGTCGGAAAAGAGCCGTTTTACAGGCTTTTCGAAAAGTCGGCAGCTCATTTATTGCTCGGACTTCGGCCGGCAGAGCGTTCCACAGGCTCGGTGCCACCACAGAAAAGGCCCTCTGTCTAGTTGAAGACAGATGGAAGGTTCGTATGGAGGGAGTCTTCAAGAGATTTTGATCCTCAGATCGAAGAGATCTCTGGGGAACATATGGAAGGAGACGGTCCCTCAAGTACACCGGCCCCAGACCATATAAGGCCTTAAAGGTCAAAACCAACACTTTGAAAATGATCCGGTGCTCGATTGGCAACCAGTGTAGCCACTGCAGAGTTGGAGTGATGTGAGTCCTCTTGCTGCAATGTTCTGCACTAGTTTGAGCCTCCGGATCACCGACAAAGGAAGACCAATGTAAAGGGCATTACAGTAGTCTAGCCTCGAGATGACCGTCGCCTGGATTACCATGGCTAGGTCGTTGCCAGTAAGATAGGGCACCAGCCGCCTAGCCTGTTGCAGGTGGAAAAAAGCAGATCTGCTGACAGCAGAGACCTGAGCCTCCATTGTCAGCAGCGGGTCCAACTGGACCCCCAGGCTCTTTACTAGAGACGACGGGCGTAGTGCCTCGCCGTCCAGAGTAGGCAACCGAAGCCCACACCTCCCCGGACGACCCAGCCAAAGGATCTCTGTTTTTGACATGTTTGCTGCATATGTGTTCTGTGATCCACCCTGAGTCCCCTTCAGGGTGAGAAGGGCGGAGTATAAATACTGTAAATAACTACTATAATATGATGTTGGTCTTCGACCGTAAATAAATATCTATCTGTAAATAACTAAGTTTAGGAATCTCTAGGTTGTCCAGGCAGGCTGTAAGACTTTAAAGCATGGAAGGATATTGAGTTGAAAACATGGGAGTTTTCTTCGTTGAGTGTTCCTGTCCGAAGTAGACTGGGAAGCCAATGGCATGCCATTCATAGGACCCTTGATCATTTCTCAAGGTGCCAGCCATCTCCTTGGCTTATGAAGCAGCTGAGAGCGACATCATGAAGAGGCAGCCGCGCAACCCAAAAACCGACAAGCTGGTCAATGAACGTCTTATCAGTATGGCCTATGGACAGATTGGTGAGTCGAAAGATTATTTCGAAGTGCGGGCCAAAGGTCACAAAAAGGGGTTGCAATATTTAGTCCTTATTTATTTAAACCTTAATTCGGAAGTCCCAGAGTAGATTGACATGTTCATTTCTTGTAACTTTTTCAGGCTTGCGATCCCACCAGTTCTTTGTCACAGGCAGATGGTATTTGTGGTACAAGTTCCAATGAATCACCTGAGCAAGGGTGTTAGGCCTCTGCTTATAGTCAGTCTGCGCAATCTTCTTGCAGCAGCTGAGGATCGCACAGACACACTACAAGCAGAGGCATAACACCATTGCTCAGATGATGATGATGATGATTATCTATTTATCTATCTTCTATGTATGTATGTATGTATGTATATAATAAAAGTCAGTGTTTGCGGTGGTGCGGTGGGAGGAATGTGTGCCAGTGTTTCAATTGGCTGCCACTGTGAGATTATTTGCATAAAGGGCTCTGATTGGCCAGCCTCAAAACTCCAACATTCTACGGCCCCAGACAGAGGGCATTGGTTGCCACTGAAATGGTATTTGCATAAAGCACTCCAATTGGCCAACCACATTCCAACATTCTAAAGTGACTCAGAGGGAAAAGGAAAGGGCTCAGGCAGTCGGTCCACTGCGGCCCACAGCAGTGATGGATCAGGACCAAACTTGGCAAACAGGGGCCCAATGGCCCACTTCACTACCTGGTGTGGTTTAGGGCAGGATGGGCCATGAACGATGGTATTTGCAGTACCTTCGCATCATTCACTTCCCAAACAACACTGCAGCCCCTATAAATCACAGACCAGGCCCAAAATTGACAGCAAGGCTTCCTCAACTTGATTTTCCTGACTAGGCCCCAAACAATGACAGAACAAGACCAAATTTGGCACACAGACCCCCCCCCCCCAAAGATGCACCCTACATTCTGGTGCAGTTTGAGGGAGGATGGACCATGGATGATGGGACTTTCAGTACTTTAATTCACTTCCTTAGAGCACTGTGGCCCACACCAATGACGAATCAGGACCAGACTTGGCACACAGAGGCCCAATGGCCCATTTTACAAACCTGCTGCAGTTTACGGCAGGATGGCTCACAAATGATGGGATTTGCAGTACCTTCACCATGACCCACTCTACATTCTGGTGCTGTTTGGAGGGGGATAGACCATGGCCAATGGGACTCACAGTACCTTCACTAAGTTCCTGAGACCACTGCAAGCCACATACACATCTAATAGGAACCAAACTTCCTCAAATAACCCGGGCACCACTGGGTTCTCAGCTAGTTATTATTATAACAATAAGTGGCACTTTAGCCCTTCCAACCTTTTCCCCCTCTGCCTATGGAAAAACTGTTCCTGCGAGAATATTATTGCTCGGGTCCCTCCAAAGCGGAGGCCTTACTCTCTGCCCTCCTTTGCCCAGGTATGATCCAGGCCCTCGGAGGCTTTTTCACATACTTTGTGATCCTGGCTGAAAACGGTTTCCTTCCCACCACTTTGCTGGGGATTCGTTTGGACTGGGACGACCGCTCCAAAAACGACCTGGAGGACAGCTATGGCCAAGAGTGGGTGAGTGAGTCCCTTTCAAGGTGTCAAGGCCATGGAAGTCTAACGGAGCCTACGCTTCCGATGCCGGAATCTATCGGCTGGGACAATTAAGTCTTCGTTTTGCCTCCTCCTTGCAGACCTATGAACAGCGGAAAGTGGTAGAGTTCACCTGCCACACAGCCTTCTTCGCCAGCATCGTGGTGGTCCAGTGGGCTGACCTTATCATCTGCAAGACCAGGAGGAACTCGGTCTTCCAGCAAGGCATGAAGTAAGTGCATAATCTAGATCAGTGGTTCCCAAACTTTTTTGGCCTACTGCCCCCTTTCCAGAAAAATAATTACTCACCGCCCCCCTAGAAATTATTTTTTAAAAAATGTAATAGCAATTAAGTAGAAAAATATATGTATTAATGCAGTGGTTCTCAACCTTTCTAATGCCATGAGCTCTAAATAAGGTTCCTCATGTTGTGGTGACCCCCATCCATATTTTCTAGGCATGTTTTAGAACCCAAAAATGGCGATTCTAAAATCAAATTGGAGGGGGGGGATATTTTTTTTATTAGTAATAGGAAGACTTACAAAAAAATTTTCCAAAAATTCTAAAATGTAACTTAATTACTAACGAAATTCGTTAGTAGTTCGCATGCCAGCGCATGCGCATTCAGATGGTTTTGGCCTACAACTCCCAGAAATCCTAACAGCTGGTAAATTGGCTGGGATTTCTGGGAGTTGTAGGCCAAAACTTGAATAAATCACACTGAATTCTAGATGGGACTCTCCAAATAGGAAGGAGGGAGGGAAGGAGGGAGGGAGGGAGGGAGGGAGGGTATTCTATTCTTGGAAGCAGCAAAAGAAAAGGAGGAGGAGCCCTCCCCCTCGCTCCTCGCTGCCTCTCTCTCACCCCGATCCCGAGGGAGCGAGGGCCCAAGTTTGCCCAGGCTGGTCATATACCTACATTCCATGCACATGCAATAATACAGCAGTAATAACGATGGGTATAAGAAGAGGTAAAATTTAAACCGAAGTATTCTGACTGTGCTCCTCCTCAAACTGCAAAGGCTCTTCTCTGAGCCCGGGAAAAGCCAAAACCCGGGCACAGCATTTGCTTCCTGGGTGCACACACATACATATTCTTTGGGGGATTTGCTGCAGAATCTTCTCTATGAGCCCGGGATTCTGCAGCAAATCCCCCCCAAGAATATGTATGTGTGTGCTCCCAAGCAGAAAACGCTGGCTTTTCCCGGGCTAATTTCCCGGGCTAATAAGAGAAGAGCCCGTTTGCACCGCATGAGGAGAGACCAGTCAGAATACTTCGGTTTGAATTTTACCTCTTGTTATTGTTATTACTGCTGTATTATTGCATGTGCATGGAATGTAGGTATGACCAGTTGGATTACTTATAATATTAGGCACTTACAGTAGCATTCATTCTATTATACATTAGGTTGGTCTCTCACCCCAATACTCTTTGATGCTTTAGATCCTGGCAGGGCAGGAGAGGCAGGGAAGCCTGGAAAAATGTAAACAGAGAGGTTTACTCAGAAGTAAATCCACAAAGGAGGGCCCTTCATCCAAAGTGCCCTCCTTTGCAGATTTACTTGAGTAATCCTCTCTGTTACATTTTTCCGGCTTCCAGCCGAAAGAAGGAGCGAGTTTAGGGCTTGCCTTGCCATAATACTTATTGGCAAGGGAGGCGGGAGGGTGGTGAGAGAGAAGGAGGGTGCCCCCTTACGACCTAATAACGACACTTAAGAAAATCCTGGCCCCGAAGTTCGAAAAGGAAGTCCACTTCCTGGTTGGCGTTCAGGTGCGGAAATACTCAAAAGTAGCATTTCTTACGAATTTCTTACGAAACTAATCATTTTCATAACTTTTTTCTCATGCCTAATATTTTCGTTGCTACTTCATAAATAATTTTGCTACTCTTACGAATTCTCATGCAAATATCTAATATGCAGGATGTATTTTCATTGTTACAAACTGAACATAATTAAAGCATAGTGATTAATCACAAAAATAATATGTTTTGGGGAGGATGGGCAACAGATGATGGAATTTGCAGTACCTTCAATCGATTCAGCTCTGATTTCCACAGACCTCTGAGACCCCCACAAATTACAGAACTGGACCAAACTTGGCACAGAGAACCCACATGACCAACGGAAAATACTGGGAGGAATTGGCAGTGATTTAGGGGAGATGTAGTTCACCTACATCCGGAGAGAACTGAGAACCAAAACAACTATGGGTCTGGACCAAACTTGGCATGAATACTCAATATGCCCAAATTTGAACACTGGTGGAGTTTTGAGAAAATAGCCCTTCTCATTTGGGAGTTTGTAGTTACTAGGATTTATGGTTTATCTACAATCAAAAAGTATTTCGAATTCCACCAACAATGGAATTGAGCCAAATTTGGCACACAGAACCCCCATGACCAAAAGAAAATACTGGAGGGGTTTGGAATGAATTGCCTCCGCCGGGGAAGGTCGTGCTTTCTTCCGGAGTGGCGGTGAGGCTCAGCCGGAGGAAACAGAGGCCTTTGCACTGCAGCCTTCGCATTGCACTTCGGGTGGGGGTCAAAGCAAAGGGGGTGGGGCCAAAGAAGAGGGCCACGCGACCCCTCCTAAATGGCCAATTGTTCACCGCCCCCTTAAAGGGGTTCACCCCCTCCCCCAAATTCCCCTGAGCCTCCCACCGTCCCCTTGGATCGCCTCATCGCCCACCAGGGGGTGGTACCGTCCACTTTGAGAATCAGTGATCTAGATCAAGGCATCTTATACTTTTTCCACTAGTGACCCTTTCTTGCCTGAGAAGCTTTTACATGAGCTCTGGTCTATCTATTGACAGTTCAATCAATGGATCTATTGATCTATGCAAACATGTATTCAGTATTCAACTGAAAATACTAGCAGGGTTGGTATGTATGCCAAGTTTGGTCCTGATCCATCAAGCCATCTAGGAGCCTTTGTGGCACAAGCATACATCAACTGCATTTCTTCAATTATACAATACTATTGGTTTTGAAATGCAGCCTATTATTAGTATTATTGTTGTTGTTGTTGTTTGTTTATACCCCAATTATAAATAAACATAATAATATTTATGTGTTTATAATAATTAATAATTCATTATTAATAATTAATTAATAATTCATTATTAACAATTAATTAATAATTCATTATTAACAATTAATTAATAATTCATTATTAACAATTAATTAATAATTCATTATTAATAATTAATTAATAATTCATTATTAATAATTTATCATCAATAATGTATTAATAATAAATTAATAATTTATTTATACCCCTATTGGCCGTGGTGGTGCAGCGGGGTAAACCGCTGAGCTGCAGAACTTGCTGACCAAAAGCTCAGCAGTTTGAATTCGTGGAGTGGGCTGAGCTCCTGTCATTAGCCCCAGCTTGTGCCAACCTAGCAGTTTGAAAACATGCAAATGTGAGTAGATCAATAGGCACCACTCTTGTTGGAAGGTAATGCTGGCCACATGACCTAGGAGATGTCTATGGACAACGCCGGCTCTTTGGCTTAGAAACAGAGATGAACACCACCTCCCAGAGTCAGACTCGACTAGACTTAATACCAAGGGAAAATCTCTACCTTTACTTTACCCCAATATTTCTCTCGACAAGAAGACCGTAAACCTAATTTCAGAACCACTACCACCAGCAAAAATACATAAGTTACACCTGCGATGAAAGCAATTTTTTCCATACTAATGACACAGGTGCACATTGGTTCTTTATTTGTCTGAATATTTCATACTGAAGGACGAAACGCAACTTCAACCTTTTTCATGGTTGGCAGCCTCAAGCGGCAGCTGAAACATTTTCTACATGTAGCATTTGCTGACAGATATGTGTATAAGTCTGAAACAGCCACAAGGTGGCAAGCTACACAAATTCTTCCAACCCCTACATTCAATTAAGGGATCCAAATTGGGGTCAGGACCCACATTTTAAAAAGCAGTACTCTAGATCAGTGTTTCTCAATCTTTTTTGAGTCGCGGCACATTTTTTACCTTTATAAAATCCTGGGGCACACCACCAACCAAAATGACACTCTAACACAGTAATACATATAGTTAATATGTTTATAAATTTATTTATAGACTCAGTGTGAAACCTGGGCCTGTTTTGATGAACACAAAATATATATGACTTCCTCTCACATAGTTATACATGGCTATCATGTCTTCTCTTAGCCTTCTCTTCTTCAGGCTAAATATGCTCAGCTCTTCAAGCCGCTCCTCATAGGGCTTGTTCTCCAGACCTTTGTGAAATTTCACCCTGAGTGAAACTTGCTTCCAGATAACTATGGATGTCATGAAGCTGTTATAAACAGTTCGCGGGGGTGGGGGTGGGGGGAAGACTCTCGAAAAATCCAGTAAAATAGTAACAAAAATAAACATTTCCAAGCGGAGAGGTTCAATTTGTTTCTTGGAAACCTGTGAATGCTTCAGCCTCCCGATGCTCCCAGGTTTGCTCACTGCCCAATTCACCGACATGGAGCTTCCGTCTTTGAAATCCAAACCAACGCGATAACGCCGACGCAATCACTTCCGCCCAGTGCTCTGCTTTTGCGGACGGAGGCAGCGAAAGAGGCCACACAGATCTATAAAACGTATAGAGTATGGACCCATGCTGAGTCGAGGCTCCTGAAGGCTTCCTCAAGGCAGGCCTAGCCCTGGCATTTGGCGGAGCCCTTCTTTTGCCTCGGGGAGGATCTTTGGGGAGGGAAAGAGGGAGAAGGAGCTGTTAGGAGGGGGAAGAGTGCCAATTTCCCACGGCATACCTGATGATCGTTCACGGCACATTAGTGTGCCGCAGCACACTGGTTGGGAAACACTGCTCTAGATGACCTCTGGAGTGCTGCCCTGCTAGGATGTGGGGAGAGGTCCTAATTGTCTCATCGTGGAGACCATAGTACCAGGTCTTAACTGTGTTGTACCCTGCCTTTAGCTGTAGAATCATAGAGTTGGAAGAGACCTCATGGGCCAGTCTTTCTCAACCAGTGTGCCGTGGCACACTAGTGTGCCGTGACGTACCTCCTGCTGTGCCACGAGAAAAGCTCTCTGCCCCCCTTCCTCCCCCCTCCTGCCAAACTCCTGCTGCTTAGGGGAGGAGGAGGAAGGGCCGGGCGGCGGCAAAGAAAAAGAAGAAGGGGCCGGGGCACTGCCTCCTTCGGCCGTTTCCCCAACCAGCCTCCAATCCGCCATGACTCCCACCATGACTCTCGCCCCTCGCTCGCTGAAGCCGCGTGGAGGAAGAGTCCCACCCACTGAAGCCCATCCACCGCTCATGCGCCTCCTCTGTAGGAGAGCTGAAGCTGGGGGGAGGGGGCGGGGCATGGTGTGGCCTGTAGGAGAGCTGAAGCTGGGGAGAGGGGGCGAGGTATGGCACGGCCTGGCTCTGCCCCCTCCCCCGGCTTCGGCACTCCCAGCAGCTGCTCCAGCCTTGAGGGGACAGTGCCAAGCCAGCATTGTGCTGGCTCTGGCACCGCTGGCTTGGCACTGCCCCCTCAAGGCAGGAGCAGCTGCTGGGAGAGGTGAAGCCGGGGGTAGGGGCGGGGCATGGCGCAGCCTGGCTCCGCCCCCTCCCCAGCTTCAGCACTCCCAGCAGCTGCTCCCAGCAGGCCACCAACCCCCAGCTGTTCTTTACTGTGTTAGAGTGTCATTTCGTGTCATTTTGGTTGGTGGTGTGCCCCCGGATTTTTTTAATGTTAAAAGTGTGCCGCGGCTCAAAAAAGGTTGAGAAACACTGTCATGGGCCATCCAGTCCAACCCCATTCTGCCAAGAAGCAGGAAAATTGCATTCAAAGCACCCCCGACAGATGGCCATCCAGCCTGTTTAAAAGCCTCCAAAGGAGCCTCCACCACACTCCAGGGCAAAGAGTTCCACTGCTGAACAGCTCTCACAGTCAATAAGTTCTTCCTAATGTTCAGGTGGAATTTCCCTTCTTGTAGTTTGAAGAGAAGCAAGTTACAGAGTGTTGTTTATTTTATTTTATTTTGAGATTTATTAATCACCCATCCCAGGTGGCTCTGGGCGATTTACAATTGTTGTTGTTGTTGTAGTTGTGTTTGTTGTAGTTATATTACTAGCTTGGGTACCTTGCGATGTCCGAGTTCTTTGAAAAAGTCATTTTTTTATTTTATGAATGGCCCCGTTAAGAAAATGCATAAATTTGTGGGTGAACTACAACTCTTATGACAGTTCAAGCCCCTCAAACTCCATCAGTACTTAAAGTTGGTCATGTCGGGCATGTGTGGCAAGTTTGCTCCAGGTGCATCCTCTGTGGGGTTCAGTGCGCTCTCTGGCAGCAGGACGAATGACAACTCCCACCATGATGGGTCAGTCCCCTCAAAACCTTCAAGTAGATAGTTATGGTGGTTCTGCGTACCAAGTTTGATCCAGGTGCATTGTTGGTGCGGGTCACAATTACTCTGGGTATAGGTGAACTACACCTCCCAAAAATCAAGGCAAATCTCTCCCAAAGTCCTCCAGTATTCAAATTTGGGCATATTGGTTATGCATGCCAAGTGTGGTCCAGATCCATTGTTGTTGAGTTCACAGTGTTCTCTGGATGTAGGTGAACTACAACTCCTATAAATTAAGGTCAACTCCCCTGAGTTCCCAACCCATCAGTATTTTATATTGATCATGGGGGTTCTGTGTACCACATTTGGTCCAGATCCATTGTCTGGGGGTCACGGTGCTCTCTCTTGATGCAGAGTGAACTACAACTTCCATCTTGTTGGGTCAGTCCCCCAAACCCCTCCAGTGTGTCCACTTGCTGATCAATTCCTGAATAGGAAAGGTTTATGGAGGAGGCAGTGGGTGGGGTCATGCAAATTCCACACCAATGGCGAAA
Organism: Anolis apletophallus; assembly: GCA_030556195.1. Taxonomy (NCBI): domain Eukaryota; kingdom Metazoa; phylum Chordata; class Lepidosauria; order Squamata; family Anolidae; genus Anolis; species Anolis apletophallus. The sequence goes on from JARBWK010000019.1 coordinate 13,120,862, forward strand.
GTAAGAAACACTGGGATGTCTGTGGTGGAGGAAACACATACAATCTACGGTGAAATTGTCCTCTATGAAAGCATTCACTTGGGTGGTGGGCAGTATGGCATTCATGGAGGACATTGGCAGGACTCTTGTACATGTTCATGGCGCTCACTATAACCTGCAACATCTTTGGAGGGAGGGCCTTCGGTGTCTTCTGAGTGGTGGGAGTTATAGCTGTCTGTGGAAATGGGAGCCTTTCTGTGGAAGTGGGAGCCTGTCTGTGGAAATGGGAGCCTGTCTGTGGGAGCTTGTCTGTGGAAATGGGAGCCTGTCTGTGGAAGTGGGAGCCTGTCTGTGGAAGTCTGTCTGTGGAAGTGGGAGCCTGTCTGTGGAAATGGGAGCCTGTCTGTGGAAGTGGGAGCCTGTCTGTGGAAATGGGAGCCTGTCTGTGGAAATGGGAGCCTGTCTGTGGAGGACATTGGGAGGACTCTTGTCTGTTCAATGGCGCTGTCTGTGAACCTGCAAGCCTGTCTGTGGAGGGAGGAGCCTGTCTTCTGGTGGTGGAGTTATAGCTGTCTGTGGAAATGGGAGCCTGTCTGTGGAAGTGGGAGCCTGTCTGTGGAAGTGGGAGCCTGTCTCTGGAAATGGGAGCCTGTCTGTGGGAGCTTGTCTGTGGAAATGGGAGCCTGTCTGTGGAAGTGGGGGCCTGTCTGTGGAAATGGGAGCCTGTCTGTGGGAGCCTGTCTGTGGAAATGGGAGCCTGTCTGTGGAAGTGGGAGCCTGTCTGTGGAAGTGGGAGCCTGTCTGTGGAAATGGGAACCTGTCTGTGGAAGTGGGAGCCTGTCTGTGGAAATGGGAGCCTGTCTGTGGAAATGGGAGCCTGTCTGTGGGAGCTTGTCTGTGGAAATGGGAGCCTGTCTGTGGAAGTGGGAGCCTGTCTGTGGAAGTGGGAGCCTGTCTGTGGAAATGGGAGCCTGTCTGTGGAATGGGAGCCTGTCTGTGGAAATGGGAGCCTGTCTGTGGAAGTCTGTCTGTGGAAGTGGGAGCCTGTCTGTGGAAATGGGAGCCTGTCTGTGGAAATGGGAGCCTGTCTGTGGAAGTGGGAGCCTCTCTGTGGAAGTGGGAGCCTGTCTGTGGAAATGGGAGCCTGTCTGTGGAAGTGGGAGCCTGTCTGTGGAAGTGGGAGCCTGTCTGTGGAAGTGGGAGCCTGTTTGTGGAAGTAGGAGCCTGTCTGTGGAAGTCTGTCTGTGGAAGTGGGAGCCTGTCTGTGGAAATGGGAGCCTGTCTGTGGAAATGGGAGCCTGTCTGTGGAAGTCTGTCTGTGGAAGTGGGAGCCTGTCTGTGGGAGTCTGTCTGTGGCAATGGGAGCCTGTCTGTGGAAATGGGAGCCTGTCTGTGGTAGTCTGTCTGTGGAAGTGGGAGCCTGTCTGTGGAAATGGGAGCCTCTGTGGGAAGTGCTCTCTGTGGAAGTGGGAGCCTGTCTGTGGAAATGGGAGCCTGTCTGTGGAAATGGGAGCCTGTCTGTGGAAGTGGGAGCCTCTCTGTGGAAGTGGGAGCCTGTCTGTGGAAGTGGGAGCCTCTCTGTGGAAGTGGGAGCCTGTCTGTGGAAGTGGGAGCCTGTCTGTGGAAATGGGAGCCTGTCTGTGGAAGTGGGAGCCTCTCTGTGGAAGTGGGAGCCTGTCTGTGGAAGTGGGAGCCTGTCTGTGGAAATGGGAGCCTGTCTGTGGAAATGGGAGCCTGTCTGTGGAAGTGGGAGCCTGTCTGTGGAAGTGGGAGCCTGTCTGTGGAAATGGGAGCCTGTCTGTGGAAATGGGAGCCTGTCTGTGGAAGTGGGAGTCCCAGCTACACACGTGCACATATAGATATATATAGATTTAGATATAGATTATTATTATTATTATTATCCACTCAAAGACAAATATCACTTGCGCATCTCCAAGATATCCAGGTGGCAAGACCAGCCAGAGGGTCAAGTTTGCTCCCGTGTCATTTTTTCACCTTTGAGATCCTACCTAGTGACCCTCCCTTTTCTTCCCTTTTGCTCTTCGCAGGAACAAAATCCTCATCTTTGGCCTCCTGGAAGAAACAGCCTTGGCCGCCTTCCTGTCCTACTGCCCAGGGATGGGCGTAGCGCTGCGCATGTACCCATTGAAGTGAGTGCCCGGAGGAAGATGGGGGTACAATCCCCGCTTGGTCCTGCCCTTTCTATATACCTCCTGCCTCCTTGCATGCCAATATTATGACTTCAGGGAACCCCCCCCCCCCCCCCCTCCAAGTCAATATCAAATGGAGCCATGCCTTTTCATCATTAAGTCTAGGGTTGCCACTTTTTGATATAAGAAATAATGGACATTTACCTTTTAAAAAAATACGGGATTTTTCACAAAAATAAAGGACACTTTATTAAAAACTTCTTCTCCCCCCCCCCCCCGGGGCTTTCTGTGGGTCCCACTCCCCCAATAATGTCCGTAATGTGTAACAAATAACATGTTTGTGCTTGTTGACTGAGGGCACTTCCACACAGCCATATCCCCCAGGAGTGGGACCCACAGAAAGGGGCTCTCTCCTGCACGAGCGGAGCTTCTTTCCTGCGGGAAGGCAATGCCACGTGGGGCTCCTGCTCTGGAAGAACCTCGGAAGCCTTTCCTCCACCACGGGCCTTACCCACCTCGAGCCATACTTCCCTCGCTCCTCTTCGCTTCCAGAAAGGCCCCTCCGCTTCCCGCGAAGGTCTGCGGGCCTTCGCTGCATGGCGTGTCTCCTCAGGCCAGGCCCCGGTGGAGGGAGGGAGGCGAACATGCCTCAGCGACCAGGCCCAGCAGCTCCGGCCCCAGTGCTGCCAGCCCCGTCCCACTCACATCCAGCTCTTCCAAGGCCGGGAAGTGGGTGCCCAGCTCCGCCGGAAGGCCGCCCGAAGGCAACAGCCACGACGCGGGCACTGCCAAGCGCCTTGAAGGGGGAGAGGGGGCGAAGGGCTGCCCACCTCCTCCTCTTCCACTGCCTCTGGCTCTTCTTCTCCGCCATCTCCTGCGGCCTACGGCGGCGTCAAGGCACCCTCGCCAGCTCCCCTCAGTACCCAAGGGGCAGGACATCTGGAGAGCGCAAACTGCGCCCTTCCACTTTCGAGCCCAGCGGCTCCATTGGAGCGCAAGTGTTGCGGAGAAGCTGCTGATGGTGCGGCCCAGCCTTGCCTCCTGCTGCCAACTGTCCTGTCATTATGGGACATGACCGAAAAAAGGGACACGAATTTTAGAGCTGAAATACAGGACGTTCCGTAGGATACGGGACATGTGGCAACCCTAATTAAGTCCCACACCTCTTTCAATGCCAAAGTGAAAAATGCTGCTGGTTCTGTTGCACTCTAGCCTTGAGGCAACTTTTCACCCAGCACCACACCAGAATCCAGTAGTACTAACTACAGCAATTTATTAGGAAAAGCATGTACAAAGGGGAAAGGGGACATTTCCCAAAAGAGCAGTAGAAAAGGAAAGCCCGTATACAATAGAGCAGTGATCCAAAAATGGAAAAATACATGAGAGTCAAAATCACAGACATAAATCCATGAGCATGAGAGCAGGAACCTTTCCCAAGGCAAACTCTTCCAGGAACATAGGCAAACACAAGAAATTGAATCATGAACTTGAGAGCTGAGACAGGAACCCAAACCTTATGGCAATGTTGTCTCCTCTGAGAGATGCCAAGTAAACACCAGTTAATTTAAGCCCAAGCCCGACCAAGATGCCATGAGGTCATGACGAACGCACCTGGGCTTCAAGGACTTCTCACAGAATCTCTCACAATGTCTAATTAATCTATCTTTCACTCTTCTGTCCGGAGACCTAATCCGACTTAGAGTGAAAATTCCCCATTGACTGAAGGCCATTTCCCTAGAGAAATGGACCTTTCACCGGTTTCCCCTATTGCTAAGGAACGGATTTTGAAACCCATCCTCCTCGTCGTCCTCTGAGATATCTCCTGCCATTTGCTGAGCCGCAACAGGTTCTCCATATCCATGGATGGTGCATCCGCGGATTCAACTACCCAAAAGCAAACCTCAGTATTTCCATTTTACATCACGAAATATTGAAAGGGACGTCTCGGTCCATTCTCCCTCAAACTCTCCTCTCTTTCCACCATTTCTTGTCTTTTTCTCCTCCAGGGTCACTTGGTGGTTCTGCGCCTTCCCTTACAGCCTGTTGATCTTCATCTACGACGAAGTTAGGAAACTCTGCCTCCGGCGCTATCCTGGTGGTGAGCATCTCCCTCCAGCCCTATACCATCCTTATCCCCCTTTGAGCTGAAGATGGATGGCCATCTGTCCGGATGGCTTTGATTGTGCCTTCCTGCATGATAGAAGGGGGTTGGACTGCATGATCTCCCAGGCCCTCCCTTCTTCCTTGTTTTTCCTCCACCCCTAACCCTAACTGGTGTCTCCTCTCTGCCTTTTTTTGCCAGGCTGGGTGGAGAAGGAGACGTACTACTAAACCCACACCGCCAAGTCGAAGCCTCTGACCGGAAGCCCTGCCTTTCACAACATGTAGCCAAATGCGTAGTTGGCAGGATGCAATAAATGTAACTTAACCTTTTCTCCTCACTGCCTTGCCAGGGGCATATAAGGCATCCCCAGCTGATATAATATTTTGCACAATCAGTAGGTTCACTCCAGTCCCATAACATTGCTTGGCAGGTATTGGTTTCAATGGGCCCATGTTCTCCCCCAAGTGAGGGCTGTCAGTGTCCACCCTCTGGCTGGACAGGTGGACAAGAAGTCAACCAAGGCCATTACGGCCAGTCTTTGGTGAGTGCTTTGGAGACCTGGCTTGGACTCCTGCTGGACAACCAGCCTGGAAGCTCAGGTTGTGAGAGCCAAGAACGGTGGTCTTTTTTTTGCACACTTGGCCATTGTTTTCATCATCTTCGCCATCATCAGTAGTCTGTCAGGTGTGAACTGACTATCGGGACCATCAGCAATCCAAGAAGCTTGGAATTGGCAAGGATCTCATTGGGTCATATTCTGAGCAGGGCTGATTGTTTTGCCACTGCATTTTTGTGCTTCAGCCTGTGGCCGTTTCCTTCCAACGTTTTATCACTCCATTCCCAATGATAAACAGCATTGATATGGCCCCCTTTCTCCCAAGCTAGGAGTCAAAGCAGCTTACAGACGATTACAATAACATTAAAAACATACCAAAGGTCAACATTAAAACAATATTTTCCTATTATAGCAGTCTAAAAGATCCCCCCCCCCCCCAGGCACAGTGGATTAAACCGCTGAGCTGCTGAACTTGCTAACTGAAAGGTCGTATTGTTCAAATCCGGGGAGCAACGTGAGCTCCTGCTGTCAGCCACAGCTTCTGCCAACCTAGCAATTTGAAAACATGCAAATATGAGTAGATCAATAGGTACCGCTCCGACGGGAAGGTAACAGTGCTCCATGCAGTCATGCCAGCAACATGACCTTGGACAATGCCGGTTCTTTGGCTTAGAAATGGAGATGAGCACCAACCCCCAGAGTCAGACACAACTGGACTTAATGTCAGGGGAAAACCTTTACCTAAAAGTCACACTTCAAAGGTGCATTTGAAGCTCTCTAGACAGTGGTTTGAATGCTGGACTATGACTCGAGAGATCCATGTCCGAATGCCCACTTGATCATGGAAAGCCATTGTGTGACTTTGGGCAAGTTGCTCCATTTCCGCCTCACAGGAGGATTTATTTATTTATCCTGTCCGAAGCAAGTTGGGGGTACAGTTGTAATGTCTTTAAAACACAAACAAAGTTAAAAAATTTGCATTATACTAAGTGTCCTTTGAACAGAAGCTGGTGTCACTGTGAGAAGGTCCTCCGTTGTGCATGTGGCAGGGCTTGGGCTTCATTGTCGCAAGTTGTCTGTGGTTTGCTGTCTTCCACAATCACGTGTCGTGCACTCCACGTTGTGGCCCCATTTCTTGGCTCTGCTTCTCGTGGTGCCAGAGTGCAGTCTGTTCAGCACCTTCCAAGTCGCCCAGTCTTCTGTGTGCCCAGGAGGGAGTCTCTCATCTGGTATCAGCCACTGATTGAGGTTCTGGGTTTCAGCCTGCCACTTTTGGACTCTCGCTTGCTGAGATGTTCCTGCGAGTATCTCTGTAGATCTTAGGAAGCTATTTCTGATTTAAGGCATTGATGTTCTGGCTGATATCCAGACAGAGGATGGGCCAGAGATGTCAATGCCTTGGTCCTTTCATTACTGGCTGCTACTTCCTGACAGATGTCAGGTGGTGCAATACCGGCTAAACAGTATAATTTCTCCAGTGGTGTTGGGCGTAGACATTCTGTGATAATGCAGCATGTCTCATTAAGAGCCACACCCACTGTTTTAACATGGTGAGATGTCTTCCCAAGTGGGCATGCGTACTCAGCAGCAGAGTAGCAAAGCGCAAGGGCAGATGCCTTCACTGTGTCTGGTTGTGATCCCCAGGTTGTGCCAGTCAGCTTTTGTAAGGTATTATTTCTAGCACCCGATTTTTGCTTGATATTCAAGCAATGCTTATTGTAAGTCAGAGCACAGTCCAAATTTCCAGAAGTCCTTAGAATCCTCTGGCAGAAAGGGTTACGAATCCCAGGGTTCGAATAGATCAGTGTGATTCTCAACCTGTGGTCCATGGACTACCAGTAGTCTGCAAGTACGTAAATATGGTCCACGGCCTCACCACCACTACACTGTTGCCTCAAAACCACATGGCAATGAGAGTAATTGGTCTCGCAAAACCCTCTTATAGTGCCGAGGCAACGGGGATGTTGGGAGGGGAGAGGCTGACTACGCATAAAAGATTACTACTACGCCATCAGCTCTAGATTATTAAACATGGTTTTCTGTGGAGGAGCCGACGGTGACTACTGGATGGTATATGGTCTGTATCAGAAACTAGTCGTGATGTGGTCTATCCAGTGCAGTTTAAGAACATAAGAACATAAGAAGAGCCATGCTGAATCGGACCTCAGCCCATCTAGTCCAGCATTCTGTATCACACAGTGGCCCCCAGTTGTACACGGGGATCTTGCGCAGAAGGGAGGGCAAAACCCTGACCTGCTCCCGACCCCCCACAACCAGTTCCCAGGGAAATCCTGCCTACCTCAACCAACTCCGAGGTGGCACTTGAATGTCCTTTTCAGTAACTACCGATACACTTGGTATCCATGAATCTGTCTAATCCTGCCTTGAAGCTGTCCAGGCTGACCGCTGTCACAACCTCCTCTGGAAGTGAGTTCCATGACCCAATGACCCTTGGGTGAAGAAATATTTCCCTTTATTAGTCCTAATTTTCCTACCTTGGAGCTTCAGGGAGTGCCCTCTAGTCCTAGTGTTTTGTGACAAAGAAAATATTTGTTCTTTCTTCACCTTTTCTATCCCATGCATGATTTTATACACTTCGATGAAGTCAACTCTTAAACACCGTCTTTCAAGGCTGAAAAGACCAAGGCGTTGCAACCTGGTTTCATAAGGGAGCCGCTCCATCCCTTGGATCATTCTTGTTGCCCTTCTTTGTACCCTTTCCAGTTCCGTTATATCCTTCTTAAGGTGCAGAGACCAGAATTGTACACAGTACTCCAAATGTGGCCTTACCATAGATTTGTAGAGAGGTAATACAACATTTGCTGACCTATTTTCGATTCCCTTTCTGATCATGCCTAGCATAGAATTTGTTTTCTGAAGCAGCACCCCAAATAACCAAACTTAATCTAAAAAAATGATTCGTAACCTTTTGGTATTCTTGTTGGAGAGTGATCCCTGGTCAAAGTGGTCCCTGGTCAAAGTGGTCCCTGGTCGAGTGGTCTCTTGTCAAAGTGGTCTCTGGTCGAGTGGTCCCTGGTCAAAGTGGTCCCTGGTCGAATGGTCTCTTGTCAAAGTGGTCGATCAAAATGGTCCCTGGTTAAAGTGGTCCCTGGTCAAGTGGTCTCTTGTCAAAGTGGTCCTTGGTCAAAATGGTCTCTGGTCAAAGTGGTCCCTGGCCGAGTGGTCTCTTGTCAAAGTGGTCCTTGGTCAAAATGGTCTCTGGTCAAAGTGGTCCCTGGCCGAGTGGTCTCTTGTCAAAGTGGCCCTTGATCAAAATGGTCTCTGGTCAAAGTGGTCCCTGGTCGAGTGGTCTCTTGTCAAAGTGGTCCCTGGTCAAAGTGGTCCCTGGTCAAAGTGGTCCCTGGTCAAAGTGGTCCCTCTTGTCAAAGTGGTCCCTGGTCAAAATGGTCCCTGGTTAAAGTGGTCCCTGGTCAAGTGGTCTCTTGTCAAAGTGGTCCCTGGTCAAAATGGTCCCTGGTCAAAGTGGTCCTTGGTCAAAATGGTCTCTGGTCAAAGTGGTCCCTGGCCGAGTGGTCTCTTGTCAAAGTGGCCCTTGATCAAAATGGTCTCTGGTCAAAGTGGTCCCTGGTCGAGTGGTCTCTTGTCAAAGTGATCCTTGGTCAAAATGGTCCCTGGTCAGAGTGGTCCCTGGTCGAGTGGTCTCTTGTCAAAGTGATCCTTGGTCAAAATGGTCCCTGGTCAAAGTGGTCCCTGGTCGAATGGTCTCTTGTCAAAGTGGTCGATCAAAATGGTCCTTGGTTAAAGTGGTCCCTGGTCAAGTGGTCTCTTGTCAAAGTGGTCCCTGGTCAAAATGGTCCCTGGTCAAAGTGGTCCTTGGTCAAAATGGTCTCTGGTCAAAGTGGTCCCTGGCCGAGTGGTCTCTTGTCAAAGTGATCCTTGGTCAAAATGGTCCCTGGTCAGAGTGGTCCCTGGTCAAAGTGGTCCCTGGTCGAGTGGTCTCATAAGAACATAAGAACATAAGAAGAGCCATGCTGAATCGGGCCTCAGCCCATCTAGTCCAGCATTCTGTGTCACACAGTGGCCCACTAGTTGTACACAGGGATCTCTAGCAGAAAGGAGGGCAAAACCCTCACCTGCTCCCGACCCCCACAACCAGTACCCGGGAAAATCCTGCCTGCCTCCATCAACACAGAGGTGGCACTTGGATGTCCATTTCAGTAGCTACTGATTCCCTTGGTATCCATGAATCTGTCTAATCCTGCCTTGAAGCTGTCCAGGCTGACAGCTGTCACAACCTCCTCTGGAAGTGAGTTCCATAACCCAATGACCCTCTGGGTGAAGAAATATTTCCCTTTATTAGTCCTAACTTTCCTACCTTGGAGCTTTAGGGAGTGCCCCCTAGTCCTAGTATTGTGTGACAGAGAAAATAATTTTTCTTTATTCACCTTTTCTATCCCATGCATGATTTTATACACTTCGATCAAGTCACCTCTTAAACGCCGTCTTTCAAGGCTGAAAAGACCAAGGCGTTGCAACCTGGTTTCATAAGGGAGCTGCTCCATCCCTTGGATCATATTTGTTGCCCTTCTTTGTACCTTTTCCAGTTCCGTTATATCCTTCTTGAGGTGCGGTGACCAGAATTGTACACAGTACTCCAGATGTGGCCTCACCATAGATTTGTAGAGAGGCAATACAACATTTGCCGACCTATTTTCGATTCCCTTCCTGATCATGCCAAGCATAGAATTTGCTTTTTTCACTGCTGCAGCGCACTGGGTTGACACCTTCATTGAGCTGTCCACCAAAACCCCAAGATCCCTTTCCTGGTTTGTCTCAGAAAGCTTTGATCCCATCAGTTGATAAGTGTATTTGGGGTTCTTTTCCCCGATGTGCATGACTTTACACTTGTTTAGGTTAAAATGCATTTGCCACTTTGTTGCCCATTCACTCAATTTCGAGAGATCTTTCTGGAGCTCTTTACAGTCAGTTTCATTTTTAACTACCCTGAACAGTTTAGTGTCATCTGCAAACTTTGCTACCTCACAATTTACATCTACATCCAGATCGTTTATGAATAAATTAAAAAGTAACGGTCCTAAAACTGAACCTTGGGGTACGCCACTTCTCACCTCTTTCCACCCAGAGAAGTGTCCATTTATTACCACCCTTTGTTTCCTACAGTTTAGCCAGGTTCCAATCCAGGACAAGACCTGTCCCCTGATTCCATGGCTGAAGAGCTTATTTAGGAGCCTTTGGTGAGGACTTTGTCAAAAGCCTTTTGAAAGTCAAGGTAAACAATATCGACTGGGTCCCCTTTATCTATGTGTTTATTTACACCCTCAAAGAATTCTATCAAGTTAGTAAGACATGATTTGCCTTTGCAGAAACCATGTTGATTTTCCTTCAGCAATGCCTGTTCTTCTATGTGCTTAGTAATTTTTCTTTAATAATGGTTTCCATCACTTTGCCTGGAACTGAGGTTAGACTAACTGGCCTATAATTTCCTGGATCACCCCTGGATCCTTTCTTGAAGATCGGAGTTACATTTGCCTCCTTCCAGTCCTCGGGTACAGTGCCTGATCTTAGAGAAAGGTTATATATTTTGGCTAGAATTTCAGCAATTTCACACTTGAGTTCCTTAAGAACTCTGGGGTGGATGCCATCTGGCCCTGGTGATTTGTTGACATTTAGTTTAGTAAGGCATGTGAGAACATCTTCCTTGTTTATCTCTATCTGGTTTAATTCATTTAATTCCCTCCCTGAAAAAACTGACTCAGCTGCAGGCATATGTTGTCTGTCCTCCTGTGTGAAAACGGAGGCAAAGAAGTCGTTTAGCCGCTCAGCAATCTCCTTGTCTTCACTTATCGTCCCTTTCTTACCATTTTTCGTCAAGTGGCCCAACTGCTTTTCTAGTTGGGTTCCTGCTTCTGATGTACTTAAAGAAGTTTTGCTATTTTTTTAATGTTCTTAGCTATATGTGCCTCAAAATCTCTCTTGGCTTTCCTGACGGTTGCTTTGCATTTAGTTTGCCAGAGCTTGTGTTCCTTTCTGTTCTCCTCAGTAGGAAGAGCCTTCCATTTCTTAAATGAGTTTTTCTTCTTTCCAATCACATCTTTTACTTCATTTGTAAGCCATACTGATGTCCTCTTGGACTTTCCCGGCCTCTTTCTTATTTTAGGAATGCATTTTAGTTCGGCTTGTTTTATAGTATTTTTAAACAGTTTCCAAGCATTTTGGAGGGATTTGATTTTTTTTACTGTTCCTTTTAGTTTGTTCTTTACTATTTTTCTCATTTTGGTGAAATTCCCTTTGTGAAAATTTAAGGTCTCTGTGTTAGTTTTCACTGACAGTTTGCTATCAAACTTAAGTTGAAGGTTATTGTGTTGTGGTCACTGGTACCTATGGGCTCAGTTACAAGGACATCTTGAACGAGATCTTGTTCATTTGTTAGCACCAAGTCCAGGATCCCCTTTCCCTGGTTGGTTCCATGACCATCTGCTCAAGGGAATAATCAGCTAGCATGTCGAGGAACCTTGTCTCTCTTTCATGCGTAGAACAAGAATTTAGCCAATCTATTCGGGGATAGTTGAAGTCCCCCATTATGACTAATTTATTGCTTTTTGAGGCCTGTTTAATTTCATTTTCCAGATAGCAGTCTGCCTCTGGAGTTTGGTTGGGAGGGCGATAGCAGATCCCTAATGCTAGATTAGTTTTTTGTCCTGGGACTTTTATCCACAATGTTTCTGTAAGTGGGTTTGAATTTTCTTGAAATTCTAATTCATGAGATTCTAGCTCTTCATTTATGTACAAGGCCACACCGCCACCGTTTTCCCTCTCCTGTCTTTCCTGTACAGTTTATAACCTGGAATTTTTGTGTCCCAATTGTTTTCCTCTGTCCACCAGGTTTCTGTTATGCCAATAATATCAATATTTTTCTTTTGCCAAACATTCCAACTCCCCTATTTTTGTTCGAAGGCTTCTAGCGTTTGCGTACAGACATTTATATTTATTGCTCTGGTGCCCTTTCAACTTTGGCTGTTTATGAGAATTTGTAGAAGGCCTACCATGTCCTACCTCTTGACTACTTTCTATCTTTTCTGTTGACTCAGCCATTTGTGCGTAAATTTCATCCTCCATACTTGGCGTTTCACCCTCTCGAACCGGAAGCTGGCCAGCTCCTGTCGACTTTCCCCTAGGAATCAGTTTAAAAGCTGCTCTGAAGCCTTTTTAATATTATTTGCCAGCAGTCTGGTTCCATTTTCGTTCAAGTGTAACCCGTCCCTTTTGTACAGGTCTGGCTTTCCTGAAAATGTTCCCCAGTTCCTAACAAATCTAAATCCTTCCTCTCGACACCACTGCCTCATCCACGCATTGAAGCTCCTGAGCTCTGCCTGTCTGGCTGTCCCTGCGCGTGGAACAGGTAGCATTTCCGAGAATGCTACCTTTGAGGTCCTGGACCTTAATCTTCTACCTAGCAACCTGAATTTGGCTTCCAGGACCATCTGCTTAGCCTTCCCAATGTCATTGGTACCAACGTGTACCACGACCACTGGCTCCACCCCAGCACTATCCACCAGCCTATCTAGATGCCTCGTGGTCAGAGTGGTCCCTGGTCGAGTGGTCTCTTGTCAAAGTGATCCTTGGTCAAAATGGTCCCTGGTCAAAGTGGTCCCTGGTCGAATGGTCTCTTGTCAAAGTGGTCGATCAAAATGGTCCTTGGTTAAAGTGGTCCCTGGTCAAGTGGTCTCTTGTCAAAGTGGTCCCTGGTCAAAATGGTCCCTGGTCAAAGTGGTCCTTGGTCAAAATGGTCTCTGGTCAAAGTGGTCCCTGGCCAAAATGGTCTCTTGTCAAAGTGGTCCCTGGTCAAAGTGGTCCCTGGTCAAAGTGGTCCCTGGTCGAGTGGTCTCTTGTCAAAGTGATCCTTGGTCAAAATGGTCCCTGGTCAGAGTGGTCCCTGGTCAAAGTGGTCCCTGGTCGAGTGGTCCCTGGTCAAAGTGGTCCCTGGTCAAAGTGGTCCCTGGTCAAAGTGGTCCCTGGTAGAGTGGTCCCTGGTCAAAGTGGTCCCTGGTCAAAGTGGTCCCTGGTCGAGTGGTCTCTTGTCAAAGTGGTCCTTGATCAAAATGGTCCCTGGTCAAAGTGGTCCCTGGTCGAGTGGTCCCATGTCAAAGTGGTCTCTTGTCAAAGTGGTCTCTTGTCAAAGTGGTCCCTGGTCAAAGTGGTCCCATGTCAAAAAAAAGGTTGGGAACCACTGTCCTAGATGCAGCCACAATGATTAAAATTGGACCTGGGTGCTATGATTACGCAACATGAAACCTTGGTCCATCAATTCGAAATTGCCACCTGGTTTCTTCCTGCTTCCTTGCCCATCTCCCTGGAGGGTCCCTCTGCCTCCCCAAAATACCCACCATCTCAAGGCTCTCAAGATGTTTCAAAAGATGGCACTTTCTTGCTAACAAGACCATCTTTGGTATGTATGTGTCTCTGTTTGTCTCTAGTGGATTGGTCTCACATGTCCCAAGTTTTGTCTTGGGTTCATTTCTTTCTGGGTACCAACCCTTGGCCAGCTTGGCATCCCATCATAGGGCCGGTCTTGCTCCGCAGACCTCCTCCCCACCGTCTCCCCCTTTTCCATCCCCAGATTCATCTTCCAGGTGCTAATGACGGTAAGAAGAGCTGGAGAGGCGGTTTTTAGAAAAAGGCTGCTCATCAGCAGAAAGGGCCAAAATAGTGCCACGGCTCACTTAAGCTGTCAGGACCAAGTCGGCATTTTGCGCTGATTAAAATAACGCCAGCTGTCCTGGGCAGGAGGCTTCTTGGGGGGAGGCAAAGGGGGGGACGACTAAAAATAGCTTTCCAGGACATAGCTTGCCTTAAAGGCTTCTGCGAGGGCCATCCGCACAGACTTCTGGCCTGGCCTTACCTTACCTTCCCCAGCTGTGTGCGCGCACAAAGACACATCCACACGCATGCAGAATTTGACTCTGAGAGGTAAACCCAATCATTCACTCAGCGGGAAAACAAACTTTCCTTGTGCTCTCAAGTTACCCTGCAGCTAGGATGATGGGAAAGGGTCGCATCACTGGGATGCATTGTAATGATGGAAAAGCGATTCCACCTAAACTTTAGGAAGAATGTCCTGGCAGTAAGAGCTGTTCAAAAGCCTCCTCAAGGAGCTTAAAAGAGTGAGTATTACACAAAATCTAGTTAATGAAACAATATTATATTTGGTTTGGCACGACTCTGTTTGTAGTATTTTTTGCCTTATTTCATAACATATAATGCTAATGCAAATGCTAATGCAGAATGTCACTCGAAACGAAATCCAGTTAGCTCACGCCTTTTATCAATATAGTTCGTGAAGGGATCTCTCCCCAAAGCGTACTCACGCCGGGTGGTCCCTGTTGAGCGTCCAAATATTCCAATTAAATCAAAAAATCAGTCCTTTGTAAGTCTCCAAATGCATACAGTCCAAATCAACAGTTCATATCTGTAACCAAAATCTTTTGTTGGCGCTCCACACGGTCTTTTCTTCGTGCTGAATCGTTTCGCTGTTGCACCTCAGACCGCCCCCCCTAGATCAGTGTTTCCCAACCTTTTTTGAGCCGGCACACTTTTAACATTAAAAAATCCAGGGCACACCACCAACCAAAATGACACTCTAACACAGTAAAGAACGGCTGGGGGATGGTGGCCTGCTGGGAGCAGCTGCTGGGAGTGCCAAAACTGGGGGGGAGGGGCGGGCCCCCCCCAGCTTCAGCTCTCCCAGCAGCTGTTCCAGCCTTGAGGGGGCAGTGCAAAGCCAGCGGTGGCAGAGTCAGCACAAGGCTGGCTTGCCACTGCCCCCTCAAGGCTGGAGCAGCTGCTGGGAGTGCCAAAACTGGGAGGAGAGGGCGGAGCCAGGCCACGCCATGCCCGCCCCTCCCCAGCTTCAAGCTCTCCCGCAGCTGATCGAGCCTTGAGGGGCAGTGCCAAGCCAGCGGTGGCAGTCAGCAAAATGCTGGCTTGGCACTATCCCCTCAAGGCTAGAGCAGCTACTGGGAGTGCCGGAGCCGGGGAAGGGGGCAGAGCCAGGCCGTGCCATGCCCCTCCCCCTGGCTTCAGCTCTCTCGAAGCTGAAGCCGCGCGGAGGAGGAGCATGAGCGGTGGACGGGCTTCAGTGGGCAGGGCTCCTCCGCGCGGCTTCAACGAGCGAGGGGTGGGAGTCATGGCGGATTGGAGGCTGGCTGGGGAAACGGCCGAAGGAGGCAGTGCCCCAGGCCCTTCTTTTTCTTCGCCGCCGCCTGGCCCTTCCTCCTCCTCCCCCAAGCAGCAGGAATTCGGCAGGAGGAGGGGGGAAGGAAGGGGGGCAGAGAGCTTTTCTCGCGGCACAGCAGGAGGGCCGTCACGGCACACTAGTGTGCCGCGTCACAGTGGTTGGGAAACACTGCCCTAGATCACACAGACACAAGTGGATGCAATAAATGTCCTTTTTATTTAGAATAAAGAAGTCCAAGGATAAAAGAGTAAATGAGATTCAAAAGTTCAAAAGATAAGTCCAAAGTAGGTTTGAAAGAGTCCTGAATACTGGCAAGCCAAACTGGCTTGTGATCCAAAATACAAAGAGTCCTGGAACGGGCCAGACCGCTCCTGCGGTCCGCGTGAAACTTAGAGTCCTGAACTTGAAGCAAACTGCTCCTGCGGCTTCAGCATGAACGTAGATCCTTCGAAGCTAAACGTGGCTTCAGGTCTGATTAGGAGCCCGGGGGCACGGACTTAAAAGCACTAATTCCAATGAGCCCATTTCACCCCCTTTCTCAGGCTCCATGACTGCCTTGAACTTGTGATACTCGCTCTTCTATAAAAGGCCTGCTCATTGTCCTCTGCAGCTGTGCTATCAGGGTGGGAAACAGAAAACTCCCGTTCGCTGGAATGCTCATCTGGGAAAGGAGTGGCAACCCGTTCCTGAGAACCAAGGCCGCCCGGTCTCTCATACTCATCGGAGCCAGAGTCAACATCCATGGAATCTCCACTAAAACTATCTGCAGTCCCATACCCCTTCAACCACGTGTTGTCCCATTGCAGGCTCTCATCTGCAGAGTCATCTACCTCAGACCATCCGTCATCCTCAATCTGCACTGGATCAACTGGTATCTGCCTTGGTACTCCCAGGTTTTGCCCAAGCCCACCAGGCTGGAACCCAACACTCGCCCTCCTGGGCTTCTTCTGGACCGGGGACTTTTTTAATCACGGCAGATGTTTCTGGAGTAGTGCTGCATTGTATATATATACATAAAATAATTCAATATGCATTCTAATACAGAAAAGAAAGTGTTCCCAAAAGGAACCACAAAGGGATAATATCAAAATTACATACTTTTTTTCGAAACATATAAGAAATATATAATGAGGGTCAATGCCTTCTGGTCAAATCTTGGACAAAAGAACCTTATGCAGTTAGACCATATAAATAGTTCCTCCAAGAGAATTAATCATTAAACAGAAACCACTGCGTCTTATGTTAAAAGCTCATTAAGTGAAAGCCTGTCATTGAGCCCGGGTGGGAACTCAGTTTGAAGTCAGATTATCCACTGGGTTTCGAGTTGTAACAATCTCCGTTTAATATCCATATGAGGTGTGGGGTCAATTCTGTCAAGAACCATGACGCTAAAAGCTTCATGATGGTGTTTCTGATTCTTAAAGTGAGAATACAGGATGGAGCTGTCATTCCTTGTCTTGAAGCGTGATCTATGCTCCTGTATTCTAGTCCGGAGTTCCCTTCTGGTTTCGCCTACATAAAGGCCCCCACAACTGCACGTTATACAGTAAATGATATTTTTGGACCCACATGTGGACCGCGTGGAGCGCCAACAAAAGATTTTGGTTACAAATATGAACTGTTGATTTGGACTGTATACAGAGGACTGATTTTTTGATTTAATTGGAATATTTGGACGCTCAACAGGGACCACCCAGCGTGAGTACGCTTTGGGGAGAGATCCCCTTACGAACTATATTGATAAAAGGCGTGAGCTAACTGGATTACGTTTATAGTGACATTATACATTAGCATTAGCATTATATGTTATGAAATAAGGCAAAAATACTACAGAGTCGTGCCAAACCAAATATAATATTGCTTTATTAATTAGACTTTGTGTAATATTCACTCTTTTAAGCTCCTTGAGGAGGCTTTTGTTGTAAAGAGGAACCACTACCTGTTTAGTAAGAGCTGTTCAACCATGGAATATGCTGCTTCAGAGTCCAGTGGCATCTCATTCTCTGGAGGTTTTTAAGCAGAGGCTGTATGGCCATCTGTCAGGAGTGCTTTTATTGTGTCTTCCTGCATGGGAAGGGGTTGGTCTGGATGGCCCTTGGGGTTCTCTTCCAGCTCTAGGATTCTAGAGTTGTAGCATGTATCATGACTCCAAAATCACTTCTCCCGTTTGCCACAATTTTTGATTGTAATAAGGTTTCTTATATAGCAATATTTCTTGCTGATGTAATTCTAAAGTTGTGAATGGGTGTTTTTCCAGCTTGAAACGTCCTGGCTTCATCTAAGTTCATAGCAAATGTTGACTCTGCTTAATTGATGTTGGTAAATGTAAGGAGCCTTGTATCGACGTCCTTCTTAACGTAAGGAACCTTGTAAACATCTCCTTAACTTAAAGAGCCATTGTCTCTGATAACGTAAACATGTTTTTCCACAAAAGTTCATCAAGTCAGCCATGTCAACAGTTCATTATCGTCACAGTTCAGCAGTTTTTAATTCCTGTCCATGAATTCTTCACCTCCTTCTTGTAGTTTTCTAGGCCTCACTCTTATGATGGCATCTCTATACTATATATTTATTTATTGTATTTATTTACAGCGTTTATACCCCGCCCTTCTCAACCCCCGAGGGGGGACTCAGAGCGGCTAACAAAGGCAATCAAATGCCCTAATCAATACAATATAAACCACAAATACAAAGTTAAACCGGGAATGTGGCGCAGCTGGCTAAGTGTCAGCTGCATAAGATCTCTCTGACCAGTAGGTCATGAGTTCAAGGCCTGCCCGGGTCGAGGTGGGTGCTCGACCTTAAGTGTAGCCTGCTGTCGACCTTTGCAGCCCAAAAGACAGTTGCATCTGTCAAGTAGGAGATAAAGGTGCCACATTAAGTGGGGAGGCAAATTTTGACTGAATTATGAGGCCATTAAAGAACTCCAGGAACGCTGAGAATGCAGAAGGAACAACAAGGGACGCTGGGAACACTGAGAGATGAGGAGTGTGTCAGCTCCCCCTGGTGGCCAGAGTTCACCTCTGTTCGTCTATATGTGTGTTATGTGGAAACGGCAGGGATTATCTGCCAAGTATGTGTACCTATAATCTGCTCTGAGTCCCCTTCGGGGTGAGAAGAGCGGAATATAAATAAAGTAAATAAATAAACAATAGCAGTAAGATTAAAACAATAATCAACAGCAATTAAATTAGAACAATATCCGTCCACAGTTCCGAATTGATAAGAACAATAAGCCATATCCTCAAATCTGTCGCCATCACTAATCCATTCCAGTCAAGATGTTGCTTAAGCTCTTGTGCAAAGGCCTGGTCCCAAAGCTAAGATTTTAGCTTCTTTCTAAACGACAAGAGGGGTGGGGACGAGCGTATTTTACTTGGAAGTGCGTTCCACAGACGGGGCCACAGCCGAGAAGGCCCTATCCCCGTCCCGGCCAGCCGCATTTGAGATGCTGGTGGGAGCGAGAGCAGGGCCTCCCCGGGAGATCTTAAATTGCGGGGTGAGACGTAGGGGCAGATGCACTCAGACAAGTAAGCTGGGCCAGAACCGTATAGAGCTTTTTAGGTCAGAACCAGCACTTTGAATTGAGCTTGGAAGTGGATAGGCAGCCACTGGAGCTGACACAACAGGGGGGGGGGGTGCTCCCTGTATGTAACTCCTGTTAGTCATGGCCGGATTACCCATAAGGCCAGACAAGGCCATTGCCTCGGGCGGCGGATTTTGGGGGCAGCATTTCCGGCCCTGAAGGAAGGGGTGAAGGAAGGAGTGGCGCCGCCGCGGGACAAGGGAGCCGGGGAAGTCCCGCCGCCCCTAGGGTGATTGACGCGGCGGGCGCCACTCCTTCCCTCAGTGAAGGGAGGAGGTGCGCCGGTGCGAGCGCGGCGGCGGGGGAAGCCGCTTGTCGCCCTAGGGGCAGGACTTCCGGCGGCGCCTTGTGTCCCCAGCAGCGCCCCTCCTCCCTTCACTGAAGGGAGGGGGGCGGAACCGGCGAGAAGGAGAAGGCGCCGCTGGAAGTCCCGCCCCTAGGGAGACTCACGCGGCTTTCCCCACCGCCACCCCGCTTGTGTTTGGGGCATGGGCGAGCGGGGCGGCGGCGGTGAAAGCCGCGTGAGTCTCCCTAGGGGCGGGACTTCCAGTGGCGCCTTCTCCTTCTCGCCAGTTCTGCCTCCCTCCCTTCACTGAAGGGAGGAGGGGTGGAGCCGCTGCCGGCATGCCACACAAGGAGCCGCCGGAAGTCCCGCCCCTAGGGCGACTCACGCGGTTTCTCCTGCCGCCGCCCCGCGCGGGCGGGCACCACTCCTTCCTTCAGTGGAGGAGGTGCGCCGGCCCCGCCCCCGCAAGAGGCCCTGCCCACAGGGGGAGCGGACTTTAGACCGGGCGGCCTTGGGCGGCACAGGCCGCTAATCCGGCCCTGCTGTTAGTAATCTGGCTGCCGCCCATTGAACTAACTGCATTTTCCGAACCGTCTTCAAACGCAGCCCCACGTAGAGTGCGTTGCAGAAATCTATACGGGATGTGACCAGAGCGTATATAGACCCCAACCATACATCTTTCATACAATTCCATTCAAACCATAGATCATATTTCATGGCACAACTGTGCCACAGTTTGCTTTTGCTTGAACCCACTGGGAATCGCAAGATTTCTCCCCATCTTCTTGGTTGCTGTGTTTATGGTGTGCAACCATTGAAGGAATCTGGAAACAAAGAGGGAAAGTGGAACTTTTTAAAAAGTAATAGAAAAAGTAGGGTGGAAAAGAATGAATCAAGATTGTTCCTGCTAAGCTAGGACAGTCAGAGGGTACGGTGCAGCCTTCGGGGCAAGCAAGTAGATAAAGGCTAATGGAAACTACATGGCTGAGATGCCAAGAGGAGGCTAATTTGCTGTCTGGTAAGTGGGAAATGACTGGAATCTTGCAAAGGAAAATCCCGAGACTGCCTCTCATGCACAATATCAAGGATATGTCATTTCTTCCACACACAAAAAGAACTGGAAAAATATTGGGTTGAATTTAATATATTATTTATTTACTGTACTTCTATCCCGCCCTTCTCAACCCCGAAGGGGACTCAGAGCGGCCTTTCAATTGGCAACAACTCGATGCCATATAACAGACAAGTAATAAAAATAAACATATACATCAAGACAAAGATTTAAAAGTAATGAAACATTAAAACACATAATTAAAATCGCACCATCCGAAGACTTAGTTGAAAGCCGTTCCGGTCATTATCGCACATAATTCCATTTGACTAATTGCACCGTACGGTAAAGGTTTTCCCCTGACATTAAGTCGAGTCATGTCCAGCTCTGGGGGTTGGTGCTCATATCCATTTCTAAGAGCCGGCATTATCTGTAGACACCTCCAAGGTCATGTGGCCGGCATGACTGCATGGAGCGCCGTTACCTTCTTGCCCGAACGGTACCTATTGATCTACTCACATTTGCATGTTTTTGAACTGCTAGGTTGGCAGAAACTGGGATAACAGTGGGAGCTCCCACCGCTCCCGGATTCACTGTATTATTTGCCCCCAGAGCCATTCACTGTACTATTTGCCAAAGACCCTTACTTACACTGTTATGTTTATTCATATCAGATCTGATCACCATGCTCATTATAGCCCACATTAATGGGGTTATTGGGATAACAATACAAAAGGTTTGCAGCCCCCCAAAAAACAAAATCCTGGCTACGGCCCTGCCCAGAGCCATGTTTTTTAGTCAGGAGGGAGGGGGCTGACTTAATTTCGTTGGGGAGGGAGTTCCATAGCTGAGGGGTCACTAGTGAGAAGGCCCTGTCTCTCATCCCCACCAACCACAGCTGCGAAGAAGGCGGAACCAAAAGCAAGGCCTCCCCAGACGATCTGAACCTCCAAGATAGATAAGCTGGACCAGAACTGTTTTGGGCTTTAT
This sequence comes from Anolis apletophallus, assembly GCA_030556195.1. NCBI lineage: Eukaryota > Metazoa > Chordata > Lepidosauria > Squamata > Anolidae > Anolis > Anolis apletophallus. The sequence continues at coordinate 13,141,780 of JARBWK010000019.1, forward strand.
AGGCTAAAGCCAACACTTTGAATTGTGCTCAGTAGCAGGCGGATAGCCAGTGGAGCTGATGCAACAAGGAAGTTGTATGCTCCCTGTACGCTGCTCTGGTGAGAAATCTGGCTGCTGCCCGTTGGACCACTTGAAGCTTCTGAACAGTCTGTAAGGGCAGCCCCATATAAAGTACATTGCAGTAGTCTATTTGGGGATGTAACATGAGCTTGGACTACTGTGGCCAAGTCTGATTTCCCAAGGTATGGGTGCTACTGGTGCACAAGTTTTAATTGTTCAAAAGCTCCCTTGGCCACCATTGAAATCTGGTGTTCCAGGCTCAGTTACGAATCCCGAACTCCCGAAATGCAAACCTGTGTCTTCAGGGGGAATGTAACCTGGTCCAGCATAGCAGTAACCCTAGCAAAAATCTCTAGCATTCCACACAACCTCTTCCTCTCAATTTAGGATTGTTTTAATCTCCAAAATGATTACGCTGAACTCTAGGTATTACTCCTTTATAGCTGGACACGAATCTAGCGCTGTGCCAAAATTTGAAAAATTTGTTACACTATGAGACCCTGATGGTGCAGCAGGCTAAACTGCTGAACTGCTGAACTTGCTGACCAAAAGGTCAGCAATTCGAATCCAGGGAGCAGGGTGAGCTCCCGCTGTTAGCCCTAGCTTCTGCCAACCTAGCAGTTCAAAAACATGCAAATGTGAATCCGGGGAGCAGGGAGAGCTCCTGATGTTAGCCCCAGCGCCTGCCAACCTAGCAGTTCGAAAACATGCAAATGTGAGAACATGCAATAGGTACCGCTTCGGCGGGAAATAGGCACGTAGCCAGGGGCTAAGATATTCTCAGGGTGGTCAGACCTTACTGGTACATTATTTAAACTGTTATGTTTATTCATATCATGATCATCACCATGCTCATTATATCCACAATGGGGTTATTGGCATAACAATTGGCTAGGTGTCTTCCACCCAGTCTCAGCCCCCCTGAACAAACTCAGCCGGCTCAAAAAATCCTGGCTGGCCTAGAAATGGAGATGAGCACCAACCCCTAGAGGCCTAGAAATGGAGATGAGCACCAACCCCTAGAGTTGGACATGACTGGACTTAATGTCAGGGGAAAATCTTTACCTTACTTGGAAAATCATTGTTATACTTTAGAGCAGTGTTTCCCAACCATTGTGCCGTGGCACATTAGTGTGCCGTGAGCGATCATCAGGCATCCCGTGGGAAATTGGAACTTCTAATACCCTTTCTTCCCCCTCCTGCCGAACACTTTTTCTTCTCCACTTGGGCTCCCTTATGGGAGTTCTGTGTGGGAAGTTTGATTCAATCCATCATTGGTGGAGTTCAGAATGCTCTTTGATTGCGGGTGAACTATAACTCCCAGCTGTTGAGCAAGACCTTTGTGTGTGTCTTTCTGCCATTCCTGCCAGGATATCTATGTTGTGTTCATCGAAACAGGTCCAGGTTTCACACTGAGTGTATAAATACATTTAAAAACATATTAACTATATGTATTACTGTGTTCGAGTGTCATTTTGTGTCATTTTGGTTGGCGGTGTGCCCCAGGATTTTGTAAATGTAAAAAATGTGCCGCGGCTCAAAAAAGGTTGGGAAACACTGCTTTAGAGACTTCGTTTTTGTAGCTGTCACAAAATAGGTTGAATTGGTTGCGACTCGATGAGATATTTCTTGAAAAACAGCAGGAAAATGTGCTTCGGGATGATGTCCCTTCCGCAAAAACAAAGTTTATAATACAGCCCATTAGGAAATGACATGGAACAAAAATTGTGTGACATTGTGTTATTCAAAAGCCTGGGACATTGGGTTTTCTAGAGGAGCCTGGCGGTGTGTATAAGATGCTGACTTGAGGAAACCCAAAATAGAGAGCCAAGAGGAGTGAAGGAAGGGAGCCGACGTCGTCGTAGTCGGGGCCGGATGGACGGAGGGGGGTGCTCGGGTTTCGCTGTTTGCCACCTCAGGGGGGCTTAAATATCCACTTGGGGTTAAAAATAAGAAGGATGCACCGGGTGGCGGTCATTCGAAACCAGTACAGGCAGCGGGGAAGGGGGGGGGCGATGAAGAATGGGGTATCAGGGATCCCATCCATCAGAGGGAAGGGTCCATTGTGACCCAGATCTCATCTCTGTTTCGAGGCCTTCCTGACCCAGTACAAGGAGCTCCAGACAACACATTTCAACATGGCAGACATTCATGCTGCCCCCCCCCCCCCCCATAAATCTTTCTGAGATACCCACAAACAGAGCCAGGATGAAGACGCACTGCTTCCCAGCAGCTGGCCATAGAGGGTCCACTGCTTTCTTTCCAAGTCTTCTTTAACCTCTTTCCATGCTTTTTCATCATTGTTTGGATATACTGTACATTGTAGTTTTTGTTGGTTAGGCATAATCATAGATATTTGACTTTCATGACTACCTTTCAAGCTGATCGTTTATTTATCGTGTCAGAAGCGAATTGAGAGGATGTTGTATTTGTCTGCAATTGCCACTTTTTGATATAAGAAATAGGGGACATTTACCTAAAAATACGGGATTTTTCACAAAAATAAGGGACACTTCCGTGTGACTGCTTGGGTGAGAAAAGCAAAGGCCGGAAGGAAGTGGGGAGGGGCCGGCTTGGGAGCGGGCAATGGAAGCCCACCTGACCTTACCTGTCGCCCACTTCATAGCCGAGCAGGTGGGGTAGATCCCCAGGGGGGGGGGGCTGCCATGGAGAACGAACTTTGTGGCTTCGTGTGAAGGTGGCCTGACAGGGGTAGGGGCCTTGTTGGAGGGGTGGGGGAGGGGCGGGGCGGGGGCATGGCTTGGGGGTGTGAGTGCCAGGGGGGCTGGGGCAGGAGAAGTCATGTTATGAACCATAATGGGGGGGGGGAGAGATGGCAGGCTTGGCCAAGCCAGGCCCTTCTCTCTCTCTCCCTCTTCCGCCACCGTTTCTCTGGATGCGGGGGAACTACAACTCCCAAAAAATGAAGATCAGTTCCCTCTCCTGTCCCTCCAGTATGCTCAGTTGGTCATGAGGGTTCTCTGTGCCAAGTCAAAATCCAGTCCGTTGTCGCCCGCCGGGGTGGGGGACGATGACGATGACAACTCACAGTTTCTCTGGGTGCGGGTGAACTGCAGCTCCCAAAATAAATGGCACTTCCCTCTCCTGATGCCACTTGTCCTGTCCTATCAATACAAGACAGGAACTGAAAATACGGAATACAAAATTCATAGCAAAAATACGGGACATCCCGTATAATACGGGACAGGTTGCAACCCTATCTGCAACGGATTAATGAGAACTGCCATATCTATTTATCTAAAGCAGTGTTTCCCAGCCAGTGTGCCTTAGCACACTAGTGTGCCGTGAGCGATCATCAGGTGTGCCGTGGGAAATTGGGACCTCCAGTACCCTTTCTTCCCCCTCCTGCCGAACACTTTTTCTTCTCCACTCGGGCTCCCTTCTTCCCAGCCTCGCTCTGCTCACTTTGCTCTGGGGCGAGTCTGCGCAGTAGGGCCCGCACGGTCACGCTTTCTTCCCCCTCCTGAACACGCTCACGCTGCCCCCTCAGATCAAAATGGCGGCAGAAGCGGCAGTGTAGAAGAAAAAGTAAGTGTTGGGCAGGAGGGGGAAGGAAGGGCGCGAAGGGGGAGGAAGAGGTCTTTGTCGAAAGCTGGCATGGGCAAACTTGGACCTTACAGGTGTTTTGGACTCCAACTCCCACCATTCCTAGCAGCCTCAGGCCCTTTTCCATTTTCCCCCTCAGCCACTTAAGCAGGAAAGGGCCTCAGGCTGTTAGGAATGGTGGGAGTTGAAGTCCAAAGCAGCCAGAGGGCCGAAGCTTTCCCATGCCTGTTTTAGGGACCTTAAAGTGGTGAGCCTCCTTCCAACATTGTGATTCTGGATAGAAAACAAACAACAACATAACATAACATTGTTTGAGTCCACAGTGCTCTCTGGGTGTAGGTGAACTACAACTTCAAGGTCAATTCCCAAGCAAACCCTTTCAGTACTTTCTGTTGGTAATGAGAGTTCAATATGCCAAGTTTGGTTCAATTCCATTGTTGCATAACATGCTCTCTGATTGTGTGTTAACTTGAGTCCACAGGTCTATTTTCCCCAAACTCCATTTGTGTTCACATTTGGGCATATAGCCAAGTTGAACTGATCCAACATTGTTTCAGTCCATAGTGCTCTCTGGATATAGGTGAACTACAACTCCAAAACTCAAGGTCAATACCCACCAAACTCTTTTTTCTCTTGGTTATGGGAGTTCTGTGTGGGAAGTTTGTGTCTTTCTGCCATTCCTGCCAGGATATCTATGTTGTGTTCATCGAAACAGGCCCAGGTTTCACACTGAGTGTATAAATACATTTAAAAACATATTAACTATATGTATGACTGTGTTAGAGTGTCATTTTGTGTCATTTTGGTGGGTGGTGTGCCCCAGGATTTTGTAAATGTAAAAAATGTGCCACGGCTCAAAAAAGGTTGAAAAACACTGATCTAAAGTGTCAAAAGTGAATTGACGATGCAGTTACAATGTATTTTAAAACACAAACAGAAACTGGCCATTTGGAGTGCCTCTGTTGTCGCTGTGAGAATGTCCTCCATTGTGCATGTGTCAGGGCTCAGGATGCATTGTAGGAAATGGTCGGTGGTTTGCTCTTCTCCACACTCACATGTCGCGGACTCTGCACCTTGTGGTGCCAGAGCACAATCTGTTCAGCGCCTTCCGAATTGCCCAGTCTACTGTGTGTGTCTCATCCGGTATCAGTCATTGGTTGAGGTTCCGTGTCTTTGCCCGTGTGGCAGACTAAAACCTGGAACCTCAATCAGTGGCTGAGATCGGTCGAGAAGCTCCCGCCTGGGCACACAGAAGACTTGGGAAGGCGCTGAATAGGCTGCACTCTGGCACCATGAGGTGAAGAGCCAACCTTCAGAAATGAGGCCACAAAGTGGAGTCCACAACATGTGAGAAGAATAAACCACAGACCACGTAATACAGCGCTGTGTGAGCCCTGCCACATGCACAATGGAGGACCTTCTTATAACAACACCAGCGACACTCCAAGTGGCCAGCTTGTGGTCAAAGAACATTTAGTATCATGTTTTTAACTTGATTTGTGGTTTTTCCTATACATTATTTATTTATTTATTTACGTCATTTATATTCCGCTCTTCTCACCCCGCAGGGGACTCGGGACGGATCACAATGCACATATATAGGCAAACATTCAATGCCATTAACATACATATATAGACAGACATAGAGGCAATTTAACATTTCAGCTTCTGGCCAGATTTATGGCCTCGTAAATCAGTTAAATTTAGCCTCCCCACAAAGTGGCACCTAAATTTCCTACTTGACAGATGCAACTGTCTTTCGGGTTGCAAAGGTCGACAACAAGCTACACAAATAGGCTGAGAGCTCACCCCGACCCAGACAGGCTTCGAACTCATGACCTGCTGGTCAGTGGAGATCTTATGCAGCTGACTCCCAGCCAGCTGCACCACATTCCCAGTATTATAACTGTATTCCCAATTTGCTTCTGACACGATAAATAAATAGCTTGGAGAAGAGAAGATTAAGACGGGACATGATAAAAGATTAAGACGGGACGTGTGAGGAGGGGCGGAGTGGTCTCCGAGGGCTCCCCATTAGTTTGTGGAGTCCCGCAGGGGGCCATTCTTTCCCCTCTATTATTTAACATCTACATGCAGCCGCTTGCACAGCTGGTGCGGAGTTATGGGCTTGAGTGTCATCAGTACGCTGATGACACCCAGCTCATTCTGAGGATGGAGGACAGGTCTGGATCCGTCCCCGATAATTTCCAGCGCTGCCTCGAAGCCGTTACTGGATGGCTGCGAGCCAGTAGGTTGAGGGTGAATCCGGCGAAGACGGAGATCTTGTGGCCGGGTCGCCCGGGCGGTGGGGATGTCCAGCTTCCGACCCTGGACGGTGCGGCGTTATGCCCATCGTCTTCCGTGAAGAGCTTGGGAGTCCACTTGGACTCCCAGCTGGCCATGGAGACTCAGGTCTCTGTGGTCAGCAAGATCGCCCTCTTTCATCTCCGACAGGCAAGGAGGCTGGCCCCCTACCTGTCCCGATCCGACCTGGCCACGGTGATCCAAGCCACGGTCATCTCGAGGCTAGATTACTGTAACGCTCTTTACGTTGGCCTTCCTTTGTCGGTGATCCGGAAGCTCAAGCTGGTGCAGAACACTGCCGCCCGGCTCCTGTCTGGCTCCCCAGCAGGATGCCATATAACACCTATTTTGCAGGATCTGCACTGGCTGCCTATTGAGCACCGGATCACCTTCAAAGTGTTGGTCCTCACCTTTAAGGCCTTACACGGCCTGGGGCCAGCGTATCTGAGGGACCGTCTCACCCCATACTACCCTACGAGATCACTCCGTTCAGAGGACTCCAACCTGCTTGCCGTCCCCTCTGCTAAAGCGGCCAAAAGAACTGCCACCCGCCGAAGGGCCTTCTCGGTCATAGCGCCGATATTGTGGAATGCCCTCCTGGCAGCTACACGAGCAATCCCAGACTTACTCCCATTTAGGCGGGCATGTAAGACCCACCTCTTCCGGCTGGCTTTTCAGGCATAGGTCCACTGGGCCCCCCAAGCCATGCTAATATTGCCCGACCACTGTAACTTCTCCAACTGTGTTTTTAATGAGGTTTTACTGTGTAGTTTTATCGTGTATTTTATATTGCATTTTAAACTGTCTTTGTATATTGTATGTTGTTTTGCCTTCTGGCTGTGAGCCGCCCCGAGCCTACTTGGGAGTGGCGGCATAAAAGGCGAGTAAATAAATAAATAAATAAATAAATAAATAAATAAATAAATAACTGGTAAAGGTTTTCCCCTGACATTAAGTCCAGTCGTGTCCGACTTTGAGGGTTGGTGCTTATCACCATTTCTAAGCTGAAGAGCCGGCGTTGTCCGTAGACACCTCCAAGGTTATGTGGCTAGCATGACTGCATGGAGTGCCGCTACCTTCCCGCCGGCGCGGTACCTATTGATCTACTCACACTTGCATGTTTTCGAACTGCTAGATTGGCAGAAGCTAGGGCTGACAGCAGGAGCTCACACCGCTCCCCAGATTCGAACTGCCGACCTTTAACCCACTGTGCCACCTTTTAATGTCGCATTGAGGAAGGAGCGAGCTTGCCAACGATGCCACCCCGATGCCTTGTTCTTCCTGCGTTCTTCCACCGAGACTCGGCCTTGGATGCAAAAAGAGAAGGGAGGGAAAAGAGTCAGGCCCGGACATTTAGACCTGTGATTTATGACCGGTCTCAGGTTCTTTGGCCCAAGAGTTGCCCCCACCGAAGAAGAGGGCAAACCTGACTGTGTGCCAGCATTCCCCCCACACTGGCAGCTCTGTCGTCCTGGAAGTTGCTGAAAGACCTCTCCAGGGAAGCTTTAAAACCCATCATAGCCTCCAACATTTCAGGGATAACACCCATGTCATGTGTGGCCGAGCAATACCAGAGTGTGGACAAGCTGGCAGTAATTGTTAAGTACTCAAGATAAGGCTGCCTGGCATAGTTTGCTTAGGCCTGAGCCTACTGGGAAGGAGAGATGCATCCTTTCCATCCTTCACTGAGTTAATTGAGTGCAAATGTGTTGTCAAAGGCTTACATGGCCAGAATCACTGGGTTGCTGTGAGTTTTCTGGGCTGTCTGGCCATGTTCCAGAAGCATTCTCTCCTGACATTTCACCCACATCTATGGCAGACATCCTCAGACATTATGAAATCTGTTGGAAACTAAGCAAGTGGGGTTTACATACCTGTGGAATAATGTCCTGAGTGGGAGAGAAGAACTCTTGTCTGTTGGAGGCAAGTGTGAATGTTGCAATAGGCAACCATGATTAGCATTGAATGGCCTTGCAGCTTCAAAGCCTGGCTGCTTCCTGTCTGGAGAAATCCTTTCTTGGCCCTGATTGTTTCCTGTTGGGAATTCTCCTGTGTTGGTTTTTTTTATTAGTGTTGTTCTTTATTTATTGTCCTGATCATAGAGTGTTTAAATACTGGTTGCCAGATTTTGTTCATTTTCTTGTTTTCCTCCTTTCTGTTGAAATTGTCCACATGCAACACTAAAAAAAAAAACACGGGAATTCCAAACAGGAAATATTCAGAGCCAGCTAACACCTCTCAACAACAGATTCCCCTCAGGCAGGAGCAGCCAGGCTTTGAAGCTGTGGTATCTATTGATCTACTCACATTTGCATGTTTTCGAACTGCTAGGTTGGCAGAAGCTGGGGCTAACAGCAGGAGCTCACCCCCACTCCCCGGATTCAAACCTGCGACCTTTCAATCAACAAGTTCAGCAGCTCAGCGGTTTAACCCACTGCGCCACTAATCACTATTCACTACTGGTAATCTATAATAACATATAATGAAATACTGTTTTGTTATTGTATATTTGTATATTTAAAGTTTTAATGTTTTTGATAGGGTATTTTAAGTTTCAAGTTTTAATGTTTCTGATAGCCATTTTAAGTCTTCGTATGAAGAGATAAAGCAGGATATCAATCAATCAATCAATCAATCAAAACCAGGCTTTTCATAGGATCACAGTTGGAAGAGACACATGGGCCATCTAGTCCAACCCGTGAAGTGCTGGAAAAGCACAAGCAAAACAAAACAATCAAAGCAAAGCAAAATACAGATGAGAACTCATGTTTAGAATCATCATCATAATTGTGTTCTTGCACCAACCCTATTTACAATTTTCTTCAGCATGATGCTCCAAAGGGCTACGGCAGACCTCGAAGAAGAAGAGGGCATATATATACGCTATCGTACTGATGGCAGCTTGTTCAACTTAAGCCGTCTGAGGGCTCGCACTAAAACTCTAAACTATCTAGTCCGTGAGCTGCTTTTTGCTGATGCTGCTGCCCTTGTTGCACATTCAGAAGCAGCCCTGCAGCGCCTCACATCTTGCTTTGCAGCAGCTGCAGAACTGTTTGGGCTGGAAGTCAGCCTGAAGAAAACGGAAGTCCTCTACCAGCCCGCACCACAGGAAGAACACCATCATCCCCACGTCAGCATAGGCACATCTGTCCGTTCAGCAGTTCACCTACCTGGGAAGCATCATCTCTTCAGACGCCAAGATTGATAAAGAGATAGATCACAGATTAGCAAAGGCATAGAGTACATTAGGAAGTCTTCACAAAAGAGTCTGGAGCAACAAGCACCTGAGGCAAAGCACCAAAATCAGTGTGTACAGAGCTATCGTACTGTCTATTCTCCTCTATGGGTCTGAAACATGGGTCACCTATCACCAGCACCTACGACTCCTCGAACGCTTTCATCAGCGCTGTCTTCGCACAATCCAAAATGTACACTGGAATGACTATGTGACAAATGTTGCTGTCCTTGAGCACGCAGGGATCACCAGCATTGAGGCCATGCTATTCAGAACACAGCTGCGCTGGGCAGGGCACGTTTCTAGGATGGAGGACCACCGCCTCCCAAAGATACTACTCTACCGTGAACTCGCTATGGGTCAGCGCAAGAGAGGCGCCCCCAAAAAGAGATATAAGGATTCCCTGAAACAAGATCTTAGACTCGGCCAGATTGATCACCAACAATGGTCCACCCTGGCCTCACATTGGGAGGCATGGAGACGCACTATCCACAATGCTGCGGCCTCTTTTGAGAAGACACGCTGAATGGGTCTCTTGTGCCGGGGACGTCTATTTCGGATCTTTCACAGCGAGAGCGATCCCCTTTCCCCAGTCGTGCACCCCCCTCCCCTTAGTTGTGGTTTTGAGGGAAGAGCATCATTCGGACTGTGGGATTTCACCCATGAAGGGACATTATTGACTCGTGAGTAAGCTCACCGCATCGCTGTTGAATTCAATCCTTCCCCGTCGCACACCCATGCTCCTTTATATTCTCTAGTACCTGGTATTGTTTGTGTACGACTCGCTGCTCATATTTACTATGCATGTATGTACTATTGTATTCTATGACATACTGTATGTAGTAGGCCAGTGCTGTCCAACTTCTGGCGGGTCCAGGGCCGGATAAGAGGTCACTGATGACCTGCGGGGCCGCTCGGCCCCGCCCCAGGCCCCGCCCCCAGCCCAGGCCCCGCCTCCTAAAGCCGCCGAAAATGAGGAGTAGGCAGCGCCAAGAGCCATGTGTCCCATGCCTTGCGTGTCGCGCTGCTCTTGGCACCGCCTACTCCTCTTTCGCGCCCCCTCCTTCCTAGGCCGGGGAGCCGCCGAAAGGAGGAGTAGGCGGCGCCAAGAGCAGCGCCGTCACGCCAGGCCTGTGACGCGCTGCTCTTGGCGCCGCCTTCTGCCCTTTTCGGCGGCTCCCCTGCCCTAGGAAGGAGGGGCACCGTGGGCAGAAGGCGGCGAACGGCAGCGTCACAGGCCTGGCGTGACGCACTGCCCCTTGGCACCGCCTACTCCTCCTTTTCGGCGCCTCCCTTCCTAGGCCGGGGAGCCACCGAAAAGGAGGGAGGTGGCGCCAAGAGCAGCGTCATGCCAGGCCTGTGACGCGCTGCTCTTGGCGCCGCCTTCTGCCCTTTTTCGGCGGCTCCCGCCCTAGGTAGGGAGGGGGCGCGAAAAGGAGGAGCTAGCTCTCTTCCTCCTCCCTGCCCCGCCTCCCCCCCCCGGCCGCCATTTTTTAAAAAAAATCGATTTTTTTTTAAAAAATTTAAAAACGGCGGCGAGGGCATAGGTGGGGCCGTGTCCAACAGGCTACGGGGCCGGATCCGGCCCCGGGGCCGCCAGTTGGACAGCCCTGTAGTAGACTTCTTAGCCCTCACCTTGATTGATATATTATATTTTATTTAGCACATTGCCTATGTCCTTTTGTGTATATTGTTTACTAAGTCAACACATGTGTTTAGCATCTCAAAGAGAAACGACAACGCAGAAAGAACCGCAACTTGGAAACAACATCACCCAAGGAGACTTTCTGCTGTGCTTTCTGCAACTTGTCTATCTCAGATTGGCCTTTTTAGTCATCAACGTGCTTGTAAAAAGCGTGGGACGAGTCCTTCCTAAGAATCTTTGTTCGCAAAGTAATGCCGAGAGAATTTAATTCTAAAGACGTCTTCTCTCCTCAATGGCAGCTTGCTCGCATAGTTGCGCCATGATAGAGATAAAGGAACGGGGAAAGAAAGCCTTCTTGACACCCATTCATCCTCAAGCCTCCTTCCACCGTAGTGCCCAGCCTTTTTTTAAAAAAACGGAGTGGAATTTCTTTGGGGAAAGAGACTGAGATGCCCCCCACCTGCCGGCCCAGTCTGTTAATCCGCAGCGAGCTCTAGTTACGTTGGCATTTGCTGACATGCCTCCTCCAGTCTCAGAGGCTGAATAAGGGCTCCAGAGATGGAGACAGCAAAATGGAGAGCTGAGTTTTGCACTCTCTTAAAATGCCCCCGCAGACTCCTTCAGCCAGAGAAGTCGGCCATAGCAGAGCACCTGATGATCCAACCTGGACATAGCATATTATTTGAGAACACACCAATGGCTTGGACCACTTTAACAACCGTTATGTCAGCCTACACAGGGGAGCCACTGAAATCCACAAGCAGGTGGACAATTTCAACAGAAAGGAGGAAACAATGAAAATGAAACAGAATTAAAGAACTCTAAAATCAGGACAGTAAATTTATTTATTTTATTTATTGCTTGGACTTTTATGCCGCCAAACTCCCTGAGGCTCGCAGCGGCTTACAAAGCCAAGAGGCAACAAAATACATCATTAGTAAACAAACAGGGAACAGTACAACAATAAGAAGGAGGGGAAGGGAACAAGGTGGGAACAAGAACCGGCAGGAGAGTGCCCAGCAGATCAAGCGGGCCCTACTCTCCCATCAAAGGGGGGAAGCAGAGGCGGTCTCAGAATGATCCCGCAAAACTGGTCCAAGGTGGCCAGTCCCCCATTGTCCAGGGGTCCGGCAGGAGGTGCCCGATCCACACGGTTGGTGACCCTCTTCCGCTGTGAGCCTGCAAGAGGGGGCCTCCGTCGCCTAAAGCCCGGACCCCAGAAAGTTCTGGCACGCAGTAGATTCCAGGGCTTGGGCTCGAGCGTTGTGGGCCTCCCATCTCTTGGGCGGGCAGTGGCAAGCGTCCCAGGGCCAGGGAGTCTGCTGCTCTTCGGCCTCCGACGGTCACCTGACCTCCATGCTGGCAACCCCCCGCGGCTTGTCGGATCCAAGACTGGTCTGCTCAGACTCAGCCCCGGGCTGTCAGGGGGAGGCGGGGGGGAACAAAGGTCAAGCGCGTTTGGTGGGAACGAGAGACAGGGCCTTCTCTGTGGTGGCCCTTCGGCTATGGAACTCTCTCCCGAGTGAGATTAGATCTGCCCCCTCCCTCCTGTCCTTTAGGACAGTGTTTCCCAACCAGTGTGCCGTGGCACACTACTATGCTGTGAGCGATCATCAGGTGTGCCGTGGGAAATTGGAACCTCCAATACCCTTTCTTCTCCCTCCTGCCGAACACTTTTTCTTCTCCACTCCACTCGGGCTCCACTTGTTGCAAGAGTTCAGGATGCTCTTTGATTGTATGTTAACTATAAATCCCAGAAACTGAAACTCCCAAATGTCAAGGTCTATTTCCCCCAAACTCCATCTGTGTTTACATTTGGGCATATTGAATATTCATGCCAAGTTTGGTCCTGATCCAACATTGTTTCAGTCCACAGTGCTCTCTGGATATAGGTGAACTACAACTCCAAAACTCAAGGTCAATGCCCACCAAACTCTTATAGTATTTTCTCTTGGTTATGGGAGTTCTGTGAGGGAAGTTTGTGTTTTTCTGCCATTCCTGCCAGGATATCTATGTTGTGTTCATTGAAACAGGCCCAGGTTTCACACTGAGTGTATAAATACATTTAAAAACATATTAACTATATGTATTACTGTGTTAGTGTGTCATTTTGTGTCATTTTGGTTGGTGGTGTGCCCCAGGAGTTTTTAAATGTAAAAAATGTGCCGTGGCTCAAAAATGGTTGAAAAACACTGCTTTGGGAGGCTGGTAAAATCCTGGCTTTGGAAGGAAGCATTCCCATAATAAGGACCGAGGTTGTTTATGGATAAACCACATATATTGAACTGAGTTGAATTCGATTTTATCTGGCGATTTGGCTTGAATGTATTTTATTTATATGCATTTTATTTATATGTATTTTAATTTTGTATGTTTATATGATTTTTTAATTTTTATCAACTGCATTGAGTTCTTGCTGTGAGGCCGGTCTGAGTCCCTCTTCGGAGGTGAGAAGATCTATGTATATAATAAAAGTCAGTGTTTGTGGCGGGAGGTGCGGAGGAATATGCGGCAGCGTTTCGATTGGTTGCCACTGTGGGATTATTTGCATAAAGGACTCTGATTGGCCAGCCTCAGAACTACAACATTCTAAGGCAATAGACACAGGGCATTGGTTGCCACTGAGGGAGTATTTCCATAAAGAACTCTGATTGGCCATCTACATTCCAACATTCTAAGGTAATGCAGAGGGAAAAGGAAAGGCCTCAGGCATTCAGTCACTGTGGCCCACGGCAATGACGGATCAGGACCAAACTTGGCACACAACGACCCACTTCACAACCTGGAGTGGTTTAGGGCAGGATGGGCCACGAATGATGGGATTTGCAGTACCTTCACCTCATTCACTTCCCAAACAACACTGTAGCCCCTATAAATCACAGACCAGGCCCAAAATTGACAGCAAGGCTTCCTTAACTTGATTTTCCTGACTAGGCCTCAGCTCATGGGATAATGTTAGGCTTCCTCAACTTGATTTTCCTGACTAGGCCCCCAACAATGTCCGGTCAAGACCAAACTTGGCACACAGACCCCCCAAGATGCACCCTACATCTCGGTGCAGTTTGAGGGAGGATGAACCATGAATGATGGGACTTGATGTACTTTAGTTCGCTTCCTTAGAGCACTGTGGCGCACACCAATGATGAATCAGGACCAAACTTGGCACACAGAGGCCCAATGGCCCACTTTACAAACCTGCTGCAGTTTATGGCAGGATGGCTCACAAATGATGGGATTTGCAGTACCTTCACCCGATTCATTTCCCACAGACCATTGCAGTCCCTACAAATCACAGACCAGGCCCAAACCGGGCAAACAGAGTACCCATGACCCACTCTACATCCTGGTGCAGTTTTGAGTGGGACGGACCACGGATGATGGCAGTTGAAGTACCTTCACTCACCTTCTGAGACCGCTGCAACCCTCATGCAATGACTGATCAAGACCACACTTGGCACACAGAGCCCCCACGACCCTGGTGCAGCTTGGAGAATGGGGGACCATGGATGATGGGACTTCCAATACCTTCCCTCACTTCCAGAGACCGCTGCGACCCTCATCCAATAACTGATCAAGACCACACTTGGCGCACAGAGCCCACATGACCCAATCTACATCCTGGTGCAGTTTGGAGAAGGGGGACCATGGATGATAGGACTTCCAGTACCTTCACTCACTTCCAGAGACCGCTGCGACCCTCATCCAATGACTGATCAAGACTACACTTGGCACACAGAGTCCCCATGACCCATTCTACATCCTGGTGCAGTTTGGAGAAGGATGGACCATGGACCATGGGACTCGCAGTACCCTCACTAACTTCCAGAGACCACTGTAAGCAACATAACCAGCTCATAAAGAGCAACCTTGCCACACAATGCCGGGTCCTCAGCTAGTCGGGATATAAAAGTTTTAAATAATAATAAATAATGGAAGGAGATTCGACCTGAACATGAGGAAGAACTGTGGTAGAGGCTCCTTCTTTGGCTTTTAAGCAGAGGCTGGGTGGCCATCTGTCGGGGGTGCTTTGAATGCGATTTTCCTGCTTCTTGGCAGAATGGGGTTGGACTAGATGACCCACGAGGTCTCTTCCAACTCTAGGATTCTGTGAATGCAGTTGGTGTATTACTCCTTCCAACTGCATATTGGGCATCAATGTGCCTGGTGCATTTATGCGCACAATTCACGCACAAGGTTCCTGAGCCCCTCGGCGACATAGCGAACAGTTCCATCCATAGTGCAGGACCCTGCCCACCGGTGGGCCAGATCCTTTTACACTGCTGGCCCAGACTTCCATGTTGGGAGGCTGGCATCGGTCTCCTCCGCCGTGACGTCCGCTGTTGGCAGGCACCCAAGTAGAGGAAGGACCTTGCAAGGCCTGAGTGGTCCAAAAGGGAGAGAGACAATTACCTAATCCCTCTCTCTTACACACCGCACACACTTATCTAACCACCCTTGGCCAGCTCCATGGCTGCCCCCCCTCCAAGAATCTACCCAGTGGGCAGTACAGTACCTCCACGCCTCTCCACCCGCCTTGCCCACCCGCTCTCTAATTACCCTGCTCTCGGCAGAAGTCGGGCTTGTTTTACCTCCGACTCATCTCTGTGTATTTTTAGCCTGCCCTCCTTCGCCTCCCAGGCCCCCGCCTGCCTGCCTTGCTTGCTTTTGCCCACCACCAGCATACCTTTTCCTCTCTCTTTCTAAGCTGGGCCCCCTTCCTTAATAGGCCGATGCCTCCAGATTGAAAAGATACTCAAAGTAAAGATCCCAGTATATGTATGCAAGAGAGAAAGGAGCTGAATAAGTAAAGGTAAAGGTTTTCCGCCGACATTAAGTCCAGTCGTATCCGACTCTCGGGGTTGGTGCTCATCTCCATTTCTAAGCCGGAGAGCCGGCGTTGTTCAGAGACACCTCCAAGGTCATGTGGCCGGCAGGACTGCATGGAGAGCCGTTACCTTCCCGCTGAAGCGTTACCTATTGATCTAATCACACTTGCATGTTTTCGAACTGCTACGTTGGCAGAAGCTGGGGCTAACAGCAGGAGTTCACCCCACTCCCTGTATTTGAATCGCCGTCCTTCCAGTCAGCAAGTTCAGCAGCTCAGCAGCTTAACCCGCTGCACCACCAGAGGCAGAATAGAACTGCCAAATTAAAAACTGGACAAGGGTCAATGCGTCGTCGAAGGCTTTCATGGCCGGAATCACTGCGTTGCTGTAAGGCCATGTTCCCGTAGCATTCTCTCCTGACATTTCTATGGCCGGCATCCTCAGAGGTTGTCTGTTGGAAACTAGGCAAGCGAGCGTTTATATATCTACGAAATGGTGTCCAGGTTGGGAGAAAGGACTCTTGTCTACTTGATGCAAGTGTAAATGTCGGAAGGATTCCCCCTAGGCAGCAATCATCCAGGCTTTGCAGCTACAAGGTCATTAAATGCTAATCAAGGTGGCCAGTTGCAACATTCACACTTGCCTCAAACAGACAAGAGTTCTTTCTCCCACCCTGGACATTATTCCACAGATATATAAACCTCACTTGCCTAGTTTCCAACAGACCTCACAGCCTCTTAGGTGAAGAACTCTTATCTGTTTGAGGCAAGTGTGAATGTTGCAATTGATCACCTTGAATGGCCTTGCAGCTTCAGAGCCTGGCTGCTTCCTGCTTGGGGGAATCCTTTGTTGGGAGGTGTTAGCTGGCCGTGATGGTTTCATGTCTGAAATTTTCAAAGTGTCGTTCTTTATACAGTGGCCGAATAGCAGATAGGATTTCAGCAAGTGTTGCTTGTTACTTGGTCTGCATCTACACTGCCATATAATCCGGATTGTCAAAGCAGATGATTCAGATTGTCTGCCTTGAACTGGATTATTTGAGTTTAAGGTAAAGTTAAAGGTTTCCCCTTGACATTGAGTCTATTCGTGTCCGACTCTGGGGGGGGGGGGGGGTGCTCATTTCCATTTCTAAGCCGAAGAGTCGGCGTTGTCCGTAGACACCTCCAAGGTCATGTGGCCGGCATGACTGCATGGAGCGCCTTTACCTTCCCACAGAAGCAGTACTTATTGATCTACTCGCATTTGCATTTTTTTGAACTGCTAGATTCAAAACAACGCAACGCGCAAAACCAAACATATATATACGCAAACACACATATACACAAATATATACACACTAGCCACAGACACACATATACACACTAGTCGTCTCTTGCCATGCGTTGCTGTGGCCCAGTCTGTGTATATATGTGTATATATGTATACACACAAGACATATACACAGACTGGACCATAGCAACGCATGGCATGGCATGACTAGCACTTTGGTCTCCCTATGGATGTCATGATCCTCAAGACTCTCTGCTTTTGGTCAGCAAGTTCAGCAGCTCAGCAGTTTAACCCACTGCGCTATTTGAGTCTACACTGGCATATAATGCAGTTCAAAGCAGGGAATCGGAAGCTTCAATTAGTCCAACGGTTGGCAGCCAGGTTGCTAATGGGCGCAGTGTACAGGGAGTGAACCACTCCTCTGTTGCGCTGGCTTCACTGGCTGCCGATTAGCTTCCGGGCACAATTCAAAGTGCTGATGTTAACCTTTAAAGCCCTAAATGCTCTGGCCGAGTATACCTGTCCGAACGTATCTCTGGCTATGAACCATCACGTAGCTTAAGATCTTCAGGAGAGGCCCTGCTCTCAATCCCGCCACTCTCGCAAATGCGGTTGGTGGGGACGAGAGACAGGGCCTTCTCTGGAGTGGCCCCCCGTCTGTGGAACTCCCTCCCTAAGGACATCAGGTTGGCCAACTCCCTTCTGTCCTTTAGGAGACAACTAAAGACCTGGCTGTGGGCCCAGGCATTCGACTAAAGGTATTGAGTAGTGGACAGTGGCAGCTGGACTTGAATATTATATTGGATTTATTTGGCTGGACTCTGGTTTAGCGGCATGTTAATTGGAATGTTAAGGAATCTTATTGATGATTTTACAATGTTTTAAATTGAGCCAAACCCCAGGGAGCTATCCTTTCCCCTTTATTGTTTAACATCTACATGCGTCCGCTCGCCCGACTGGTTCACGATTTTGGTCAGGAGTGCCATCAGTATGCTGATGACACCCAGCTGGTGCTGAGAATGGATGGCAGGCCGGATACCGTACTCGACTGTTTCCATCAATGCCTTGAAGCCATGCCTGGATGGCTGCGCACCAGCCGGTTGAAGGTGAATCCATCGAAGACGGAAATCCTATGGCTGGGTCGTCCTGGTATGGGTGAGTGCCGGTTGCCTACCCTGGATGGCGAGCGGCTAAGCCCGTTGTCTTTGGTAAAAAGCCTGGGGGTTCAATTAGACCCACTGCTATCGATGGAGACTCAGATCTCCACGGTTAGCAGGGCAGCATTTCTCCATCTTTGACAAGCTAGGCGACTGGCTCCTTACCTATCTAGGAATGACCTCGCTACGGTGATCCAGGCGACGGTCATCTCGAGGCTAGACTACTGTAACGCCCTCTACATTGGCCTTCCCTTGTCGACAACCCGGAAACTCAAGCTGGTGCAAAATGCTGCCGCTCGATTGCTGGAGAGAGCACATCCCACCAATCCTACAGCAATTGTACTGGCTGCCAATAGAGTACCGGATTGTTTTCAAGGTACTGGTTTTGACCTTTAAGGCCTTGTATGGTCTAGGGCAGTGCTGTCCAACTTCTGGCGGGTCCAGGGCTGGATAAGAGGTCACTGATGACCTGCGGGCCGCCCCAGGCCCCGCCCCCAGGCCCGCCCCCAGGCCCCGCCCCCAGCCCAGGCCCCGCCCCTCCTAAAGCCGCCGAAAAGGAGGGCGGCGCCAAGAGCAGCGGTCACAGGCCTGCCGTGACGCGCTGCTCTTGGCACCGCCTACTCCTCCTTTTTCGGCGCCCCTTCCTAGGCCGGGGGCCGCCGGGGGCAGAAGGCGGCGCCAACGGCAGCGCGTCACAGGCCTGGCGTGACGCGCTGCCCCTCCACCGCCCACTCCTCCTTTTCGGCGCCCCCCTCCCTTCCTAGGCCGGGGGAGCCGCCAAAAAGGAGGAGTAGGTGGTGCCCAGAGCAGCGCGTCACGCCAGGCCGGGGACGCGCTGCTCTTGGCGCCCTTCTGCCCTTTCGGCGCCCCCCCTGCCCTAGGAAGGAGGGGCGCCGAAGGGCAGAAGGCGCCAGCCAAACGGCAGCGTCACAGGCCTGGCGTGACGCGCTGCCCTGGCACCGCCTACTCCTCCTTTTCGGCGCCCCCCTTCCTAGGCCGGGGGAGCCGAAAAGGAGGAGTAGGCGGTGCCAAGAGCAGCGCGTCACGCCAGGCCTGTGACGCGCTGCTCTTGGCGCCGCCTTCTGCCCTTTTTCGGCAGCTCCCTGCCCTAGGAAGGGGGGGCGCCTGCAGAAGGCGGCGCCAACGGCAGCGCGTCACAGGCCTGGCGTGACGCTGCCCCCTGGCACGCCTACTCCTCCTTTTCGGAGCCCCCCTCCCTTCCTAGGCCGGGGGAGCCGCCGAAAAGGAGGAGTAAGCGGTGCCAAGAGCAGCGCGTCACGCCAGGCCTGTGACGCGCTGCTCTTGGCGCCGCCTTCTGCCCTTTTTCGGTGGCTCCCCCCGCCCTAGGGAGGGAGGGGGGCGCCGAAAAGGAGGAGCTAGCTCTCTTCCTCCTCCCTGCCCCTCCTCCCCCTCCCCCCCAGCCGCCATTTTTTTAAAAAATTGATTTTTTAAAAAAACTTTTAAAATGGCGGCTGAGGGCATAGGTGGGGCCGTGTCCAACAGGCCCCGGGGCCGCCAGTTGGACAGCCCTGGTCTAGGGTAGTGATTCCCCAGGTGCTTTGGCCTACAACTCCCAGAAAACCCAGCCGGTTTACTATCTGTTAGGATTTCTGGGAGTTGAAGGCCAAAACATCTGGGGGCCCACAGGTTGAGAACCACTGGTCTAGGGCCAGTGTATCTGAGGGACCGCCTCACCCCATATGTTCCCCCGAGATCGCTGCACTCCGTTCCATCAGTTTGTTCCTGTCACCTCTCAGTGACAAGGCAACGAGCCTTCTCCGTGGTGGCACCGACGCTATGGAACGCATTACCAGAGGACGTTCGGGCTATCACGGAGTTAGCCCCCTTCTTGAGGGCCTGTAAGGCAACCCTTTTTAAGTAGGCCTTCAATCCAAGTTCCCCCCGGACAACTCTGACCATGTCCTTGTGTTTTATATAACAAAGTGTTTTATCTGCATTTTAATCTGTTGTTTTATGTAAACTGCGCCGAGCCAGCAGGAAGGAGCGGTATACAAAAATGAACAATAAATAAATAAAATAAAAATAATTGAATGTATATGTCGATAGCATCATTGATGCATATGTGAAGCCGCCCTGAGTCCCCTCGTGGGAGAAGGGCGGGGTAGAAATGAAGATAATAAATAATTAAATAAAATTTGGATTTTATCTGGCCTTAGTTGCCTGTACCACAAGGTGGGATTTTGGCGGCGGTGGCTTGTTACCTGCCGAGATCAACCCGAATCAGTAAAAGCAGAGTGGCCCTCTCCGTTTTCTCCCCTGGCAACCCCAAGGCCACATGTGGCACGTTTAAGCGGGTACGACACCAAGGTGGGAGCCAAGCAGCATTTTGGGAGACAGGGAGGGGGCAGCCTATATGTCCACCATATACATATATAGGCAGGGAGCGGAGGGGTGGAGTGTGTCCTGAGCACTGCCAAATGCCTTGGGATAAGGCGGCCCTCCGTCCCCAACGCCCTCCCCCTCTGGCTCTTTTATGGGCCGAGGCCAGTGGCTTTTCGCCTTGGCTTTGGGAGCTCAGCACCCCTCCGAGTAGTTGTCACCACCCTTGACAACCTGACGGGGCCCCCATCCGCCGCCACCTCCTCCTGCTCCTCCTCCCCACTGTGTCAGCAAAGAGTCCAGGCGACTCCAGTTCCGGGCTCCCTCACCCTGCCAGCTGTCACCTTAAAGGGAGGCAGGAGCGAAGGAGGAGAAGAAAGCAAGAAGAAGGAGGAGAAGGAGAAGAGGGCAAGTGGAGGGTGACAGGTCTCTCTTTCTCCAGGGCCACCCTTTCGGGGAGAAGAGGACCGCCACTGGACTCTTGGGGCACCCCTTCCTCTCCTTGCCTTCTTCTTGGCAGCTTTCGATCAAGTGGGCAGAAGAAGCCCAAACCCAACCAGGTCAGGATGAGGTGCTTTGACCTGGTGTGGGCAGCGCTGCTGCTGGCCGTGGCCTGTGGCCCTGTTACCCGGGGCGAGGAGGGGCTGGATTTCCCCGAATATGACGGCATAGATCGGGTCGTCGACATCAACGCCAAGAACTACAAGGCCGTCCTGAAGAAGTATGACATCCTAGCCCTGCTCTACCACGACCCGGTGGGGGACGACAGGGCCTCCCAGAAGCAGTTTGAGCTGGAGGAGCTGATTCTGGAGGTAAAGACCAGGCAGGGGCAAAGGGGTGGCAGTGGGCATGTGGGCACTCCACTGGCACTCATAGGCAATGCGGCTCTCAGCATCTCCCTGACTCAAGAGAAAGATGGTAGCCTGGAAGGTCACCTTATCATAGAATCATAGAGTTGGAAGGGACCTTGTGGGCCAGCGAGCCTCTGCTTAAAAGCCTCCAAAGAAGGAGCCTTCACCACACTCCAAGGCAGAGAGTTCCACTGCTGAACAGCTCTCACAGTCAGGAAGGTCACTAGGGCTGCCAAGCAACCACTGTTGGCCCTGGTAGGACCAGCGGAGGGAGATTGCTTCATCCTAGGTAAAGGTAAAGGTTGTCCCTTGAGTTGGAAGCCATCGAGCTCCGCTTAAAAGCCTCCAAAGAAGGAGCCTTCACCACACTCCAAGGCAGAGAGTTCCACTGCTGAACAGCTCTCACAGTCAGGAAGGTCACTAGGGCTGCCAAGCAACCACTGTTGGCCCTGGTAGGACCAGCGGAGGGAGATTGCTTCATCCTAGGTAAAGGTAAAGGTTGTCCCTTGAGTTGGAAGAGACCTTGTGGGCCATCGAGCCTCTGCTTAAAAGCCTCCAAAGAAGGCGCCTTCACCACACTCCAAGGCAGAGAGTTCCACTGCTGAACAGCTCTCACAGTCAGGAAGGTCACTAGGGCTGCCAAGCAACCACTGTTGGCCCTGGTAGGACCAGCGGAGGGAGATTGCTTCATCCTAGGTAAAGGTAAAGGTTGTCCCTTGACATTCAGTCCAGTTGTGTCCGACTCTGGGGGTTGGTGCTCATCAATTTCTAAGCCAAAGAGCCGGCATTGTCCGTAGACACCTTCACGGTCATGTGGCCACTGATATGACTGCATGGAGCACCGCTACCTCCCCGCCAGAGCAGTACCTATTCATATACTCACATTTGCATGTTTGTGAACTGCTAGGTTGGCAGAAGCTGGGGCTGACAGCGGAAGCTCACTCCGCTCCTCGGAATCGAACCTGTGACCTTTCGGTCAACAAGCTCAGCGGTTTAACCCACTGTGCCACCAGGGGCTTCTTCCTAGGAGGCACAAAATGACATTTGGAGAGCAGAGAGAAGCCCTCACCATCCTTGCATCCTTGCAATTGCAATGAAGGTTGAATTATTGTGAGTTTTCCAAGCTGTATGGCCATGTTCCAGAAGCATTCTCTCCTGGCGTTTCGCCTGCATCTTTGGCAGGCATCCTCAGAGGTTGGGAGGATGCCTGCCAAAGATGCAGGCGAAATGTCAGGAGAGAATTCTTCTGGATCATAGCCATACGGCATGGAAAACTCACCACAACTGAGTGATTCCGGCCATGAAAGCCTTCGACAATACAGTGAAGGTTGACATTCAGTCTCCAGGGATGAAGGAACACAGGAGTGATTGGATTAGGTGTCACCCTCCATTGCAACCCAACCCCTCTGGATAGCAATTCCGACCCCTCTCTGCATGAAATGTTCCTTCAGCCCGCCAATGTCTCGTATTGCAGGCGCTGCAAATCATACACTCCAAGGACTCTTCTGTTTGATGTGCGCGGACGTTCCCCAGGTCCCTTTTCTTGAGATGCCTAAACACTCGACGTTGCCATAACTCAAAATCAAGAAATGCAGAGAAATCTCATTAGCAGGGAGAATTATTGAGTCCGTTCAGGGAGAGAGTGTGGGTTATAATTAAATTATTATTATTATGTTGTTGTCAAAGGCTTTCATGGCCGGAATCACTGCATTGCTGTGAGTTTTCTGGGCTGTATGGCCATGTTCCAGAAGCATTCCAGAAGCATGACCATGTTCCAGAGGCAGGGAAGAATGCTTCTGGAACATGGCCATACAGTCCGGAAAACTCACAGCAACGTATTATTATTCCCCACTGTGTACACTAGGAGCCCCCCCGGTGATGCAATGGGTTTTAACCCTTGTGCCGGCAGGACAGAAGACTGACAGGTCGGAGGTTCGAATTCGGACAAAGCGCGGATGAGCTCCCTTTGTCAGCTCTAGCTTCCCATGCAGGGATATGAGAGAAGCTTCCCACAAGGATGGTAAAACATCAAAACATCCAGGCAATGTCCTTGCAGACGGCCAATTCTCTCACTCCAGAAGCAACTTTCCGTTTCTCAAGTCGCTCCTGACAAGAAAAAAAATTATGTCCACTCCTGTAGCTATGCCTATAAAGTCCAATTTTCTCTAGCCGGCCTCCCAGCCATGATAAAGAAAGACACACTTGGGTAAATATAAATCACATTCCCCCAATCTTGATGAAGCCCTCCTCCATTTCGAGCAGACATCTTGAGAACGACTGGAAGAAACAAGAGAAAGTGGGAAGGCATAAAGGTCATTTGTCATCCCAGAAATGGTGGCGAAGTGGAAGGAATGGGCCGCTAAATGTTTGGCTTGGCTTCTGCTAGAGCTGGAACACAGGTTGAGATGGACAAGTATTGGTTTGTTCAGCAATAAGTGAGGGAACCATCCACAAATAGGAGGTCAAGGTGGTTAGCAGCACAAGGAAGGGATGTATGCAGGGGTGCATGTGTACTAAGGGGGACCCGACCTCTTATGGAGACCCTGGGCACCCATGGGGAAGAAGTTTAGGACACATCGGTCAGTGGATACCAAAGTAACCCAGCGAAAATGCAGTTAAGATTGGTGTCCACGGAAAAGGGGGAAACATACATGAAAAGACACCGCGGATATTAGGGGAACTCTTGGGTTTCGATATCCGTGGATGTTAGTGGTGATGCAGATTATAGAATGAAAGAGTTCTGGGGTCAAAAAGTAGGCCTTTGTTTCCCCCTTGTACCTCTAAAGTGGTGAGGATGGGTTGCCCAGTGCTTGGAAGCATAAGACAGGCATGATATCAAGCAACACGCCAACTTCCCAAATAGGAGCTGGCCAGCAATGCACAGCTTGCAATTTCCACGTCTCTGAACAGCAAAGTCCAAAGATGTCTCTCTAACTCGCAGACACAGAACCTGGGTCTGTATCACGTTTGAAAACATTCCCAGTTCCAATCGGAGAATTATAGAAGGATCCCCAAAGAGACCTCATGGGCCATCCAGTCCAACCCCATTCTGCCAAGAAGAAGGAAAATCGCATTCAAAGCACCCCCGACAGATGGCCATCCAGCCTCTGTTTAAAAGCCTCCAAAGAAGGGGCCTCCACCACACTCCGGGGCAGAGAGTTCCACTGCTGAACGGCTCTCACAGTTAGGAAGTTCTTCCTAATGTTCAGATGGAATCTCCTTTCATGTAGTTTGAAGCCATTGTTCCATTGCATTCTAGTCTCCAGGGCAGCAGAAAACAAGCTTGCTCCCTCCTCCCTATGACTTCCTCTCACATACTTCTACATGGATATCATGTCTCCTCTCAGCCTTCTCTTCTTCAGGCTAAACATGCCCAGATCTTTCAGCCTCCTCATAGGACTTGTTCTCCAGACCCATTATCGTTTTAGTCGCCCTCCTCTGGACACATTCCAGCTAAGAGTCAACATCCCTCTTCAGTTGTGGTGCCCAGAATTGGACACAGTATTCCATGTGTGGTCTAGCCAAGGCAGAATAGAGCATGGGGAGCATGACTTCCCTGGATCTGGATACTATAGAGGCCAAAATCCCATTGGCTTCAGTTGTGGTGCCCAGAATTGGACACAGTATTCCAGGTGTGGTCTAACCAAGGCAGAATAGAGCATGGGGAGCATGACTTCCCTGGATCTAGACACTATAGAGGCCAAAATCCCATTGGCTTCAGTTGTGGTGCCCAGAATTGGACACAGTGTAATTCCAGGTGTGGTCTAATCAAGGCAGAATAGAGCATAGGGAGCATGACTTCCCTGGATCTAGACACTATAGAGGCCAAAATCCCGTTGGCTTTTTTTTGCTGCCACATCACATTGTTGGCTCATGTTTAACTTGTTTAACAAGAACTCCCAGATCTTTTTCACATGTTCTGCTCTCGAGCCACATGTCCCCCACTCTGTATCTTTGCATTGCATTTGCATTTCAGATTTTGGCAATCTTTACCCAAATACCTTCCTTTACCTCCCCTTGCCAAAAAAAAAATATTGCAGAAAAAATGTCATTTGGTTGTTTTTGTAATTGTAAGTCCAAAGTCGTAGCTAAGTTGAGCTTTCCTTATGACATTCTACATATGTAGGCAATCAACATCAGTGTGGCGTATATAACAAAAGCGATAAATGGGGTGAAACAAAAAGTTTGGGGGCTACGCAAGCAGTTTGCTTTTGCCTGCATCAGCTGGGAAGGGTTAGAGTTGGAGCCTTACTCTACCTCTCCTCCCCACTTTTTGCTAAACGGCTTTAAGACTGCAAACTCCTTTTTGCATTTGGAAGTTTGCAGCAAACGAAGCCAACCAAAGCAAAGAGAGAAAGCAGAAGGAAGGGACAGAAACCGGGACATTTGCAAAGCAGATTGATCCAAAAGCGGGATGACAGAAGACTCAATCCTCCTCCCAGTTTCCCCAAGCTGAGCAAGAAGGCCCATTCCCAGGAGGTGACCGTTGCAAGGGAGCTAAATCTGCCATCTCCATAATTGGAGCCCTTCTTTGATGAGATACCAGCCTGTGGCATCCTTCTCCTGAAAGGCCCGGAATAGTTTCCTTAGGAATCTCACACAGGGGCCGAAGACGGGAGGGACGGAGGGGGGAATGTGAGCCTTGGAGCATGCACCACTGTGGCTCTTGCAAGGGTTGTGAGCCGGCCGGAGAGTGCGCAGGTCGGTGGAACGTTCTAAAAATTGACCCGAGGGAGCGGGCGGCATTTCAGAGATGCCCTCTGCTAGAGAAGTGCTATTTCAGCATGCCTTGGGCACCAACGCAAGGAGAAGAGGATTAGATGGTCCTTGGAGCAGAGGAGCGAAAAAAGAACGCCAAACACAGAAGTAGCTTTTCAAAATCAAATAATTCTATTTCTTGGTATATTTTCTTTCAGTCATCATACAAGTACGGTTGCGGTGGAAACAAAATCATGAAGATTGCATTCGCAAGTCTCAAAATTATAATCCTCCCAAGGAGTCAAGGTCTCCGGGTTGTCCAAATAATTAATATTTTCAATGATATATTAATAGCATATAGTTCATAAGGTGGTCAACCCAGATTGGTCAACGGTTTCCGCCATCTTGGCTTCGCCGGGACCTTCAGACCAATGCTCCAAGAAATAAAGTTTCAAAGTGATCCGAAAATGTCAAGTATATAATCAACAATTCTCTCGGTTAATACCATCAACAATCTTGCCAGAGAGAATTGTTGATTATATACTTGACATTTTCCGGATCACTTTGGAAACTTTATTTCTTGGAGCATTGGTCTGAAGGTCCCGACGAAGCCAAGATGGCGGAAACGGCTAGACCGTCGACCAATCTGGGTTGACCACCTTATGAACTATATGCTATTAATATATCATTGAAAATACTAATTATTTGGACAACCCGAGACCTTGACTCCTTGGGAGGATTATAATTTGAGACCTGCGAATGCAATCTTCATGATTTTGTTTCCACTGCAACCGTACTTGTATGATGACTGAAAGAAAATATACCAAGAAATAGAATTATTTGATTTTGAAAAGCTACTTCTGTGTTTGGCGTTCTTTTTTCGCTCTTTTTGGATTACTCCGAGAACTAACGCCCTTAGATTTCCTTGGAGCAGAGGAGGCAGTGTAAGGGGAGAGAAGTAGGTCGAGGGGGCGCAGGAGGCCCAGGCAGCCATATGGAGCTCCGTAACAGTGCCTTCTTGTCTGCATGAGGGTTAGACTAGATGACCTTTAGGGACCCTTCCAACTCTACCATCAAAAAAATGACCTGGTGAGAAGTTTGGAGAGTGCCGTTTCTTTGGCTGTGTCAGCGTCTTGGCTTTCCGCAAAACGGAGAAACTTTCCAAAAGTGTCACTTCATGGGCAGTGCAAATTCCTGCAGAAGACGGTCACTATGAGGAACGAATGAAAGATGGTTCTGCTCTTTCGGGAAGTATGCAGCTATAGATTCCCTGTCGTGGTCCCTGTGAATACGTACATATGGTATTTCTTGTGCCTGCGCAGACAGTTCGGAATCTTCTAGAAAGTTACTATCACTTTAAATGATAATATAATAATAATATATTTATTTATTTATTTATTTACATTATTTCTGCCCCCGCTCTTCTCAAACCCCGAAGGGGGACTCGGAGCAGCTTGACAAAGGCAGCAATTCAATACACAATATACAATATAAAACCATAAACATACAGCATTAAAATACAGTTAATATTAGACACCTTATACGCATTCAATTGAGTTAAAACAGTGTTCTGTCCATAACATAAGTATTGAGCCATATCCATCAACTTGCCAGTCTTATTCCAGTCCAAAGTGCTGTATTGTGCTATTGTGCAAAGGCCTGGTCCCACAACCAAGATTTTACTTTTTTCCTGAACGCTAGGAGGCATGGGGTCGATCGTATTTCGCTTGGAAGCGCATTCCATAGGCGGGGAGCCACCGCCGAGAAGGCCCTATCTCTCGTCCCCGTCAACCGCATTTGAGAAGTAGGCGGGAGCGAGAGTAGGGCCTCCCCGGATGATCTTAAATTATGAGGTGGGACATAGAGGGAGATGTGTTTGGACAAGTAAGCTGGGCCAGAACCGTATAGAGCAGTGTTTCTCAACCTGGGGGTCGGGACCCCCAGGGGGGTCGCGAGAGAGTTTCAGAGGGGTCGCCAAAGACCATCAGGCATGAGTGTTCTGTGTAGGAAGTTTGACCCAATTCTATCATTGGTGGGATGCAAGGGGCTCTTTGATTGTAGGTGAACTATAAATCCCAGCAACAACAACTCCCCAATGTCAAGAACTATTTTCCCCAAACTACACCAGTGTTCACATTTGGGTATATTGAGGATTAGTGTCAAGTGTGGCCCAGATCCATCATTGTTGAGTCTATAGTGCTCTCTGCATGTAGGTGAACTACAACTCCCAAACTCAAGGTCAATGCCCACCAAACACTTCCAGTATTTGCTGTTGGCCATGGGAGTTTTTTTGTGCCAAGTTTGGTTCAATTCCATTGTTAGTGAGTTCAGAATATTCTTTGATCATGGGTGAACTATAAATCCCAGCAACTACAACTTCCAAATCACAAAATCACCCCCTCAAAAATACAGTTATGAAGTAGCAATGAAAATAATGGTTAGGGGTCACCACAACATGAGGAACTGTATTAAGGGGTCGCAGCATTAGGAAGGTTGAGAAACACTGGTATAGAGCTTTAAAAGTCAAAACCAGCACTTCGAATTGAGCTTGGAAGTGGACCGGCAGCCAGTGGAGTGACACAACAGGGGGGTGGTATGCTCCCTGTATGTAGCTCCAGTTAGTAATCTGGCTGCCGCCCGTTGGACTAGTTACAATTTCCGAACTGTCTTCAAGGGCAGCCCCAAGTAGAGTGCGTTGCAGTAATATATTCGGGATGTGACCAGAGCGTGGACCACCGTCGCCAGATTAGACTTCCCAAGGTACGGGCGCAGCTGGCACACGAGTCTTAACTGTGCAAAAGGTCCGCTGGCCACCGTCGAGACCTTGGGTTCCAGGCTCAGCGATGATAATAATAATAATATTTATTTATAACCTGCCGCCATCTCCCCAAAGGGGACTCGGGGCGGCTTACATGAGACCAAGCCCAGTAATACAATTACAGCAAAATTAATACATCCTCAGTAAAGAATCTTGGGGTCGTTTTGGACCCTTTGCTGACGATGGAGACTCAGGTTTCTGCCGTCAGCAAAACCGCTTTTTTCCATCTGTGGCAAGCTAGGCGGCTGGCCCCTTACCTTTCCAGGGACGACTTGGCCACAGTCATCTCGAGACTGGACTACTGTAACGCCCTGTACATTGGCCTGCCCTTGTTCGTGATCCGGAAACTTAAGCTCGTCCAGAATGCTGCTGCACGACTTCTCACCGGGACTCCGGTGAGATGTCATATAACTCCCATCCTTCAGCAGCTACATTGGCTTCCGGTCGAGCACCGGATCACCTTCAAGGTGATGGTGTTAACCTTCAAGGCCTTGCATGGTCTGGGGCCGTTGAATCTCATCCCCTATCAACCCCAAACACATATTTCTGATGGTCTTCGGAAACCCCTTTGGCAGAAAAGGCTGAAGATCTCTCCTCCTGTCCTTCTCTTCCTTTTTGGAAACAGACGGCGAATCCTCCCACCAAAAGCCCTCCTGATGCTCTCTGGATGTAGGTGAACTTCAACTCCAAAACTCAAGGTCAATGCCCACCAAATCCTTCCAGTGTTTTCAGTTGGTCATGGGAGTTCTGTGTGCCAAGATTAATTCAATTCTATCATTGGTGGAGTTCAGAATGCTCTTTGATTGTAGGTGAACTATAAATCCCAGAAACTACAACTCCCAAATGTCAAGGTCTATTTACCCCAAACTCCACCAGTGTTCACATTTGGGCACATTGAGTATTCGTGCCAAGTTTGGTCCAGATCAATCATTGTTCGAGTCCACAGTTCTCTCTGGATGTAGGTGAACTACAACTCCAAAATTCAAGGTCAATGCCAACCAAACCCTTCCAGTATTTTCTGTTGGTCATGGGAGTTCTGTGTGCCAAGTTTGGTTCAATTCCACCACTGGTGGAGTTCAGAATGCTCTTTGATTGTAAGTGAACTATAAATCTCAGCAAGTACAACGCTCAAATGACAACATCAATTCCCACAACCCAACCAGTATTCAAATTTGGGTGTATTGAGTATTTGTGCCAGGTTTAGTCCAGTTTATTTATTTATTTACGTCATTAATATTACGCCCTTCTCACCCCGCAGGGGACGCAGGGCGGATCACAATGCACATATACAGGCAAACATTCAATGCCATTGATATACAACATATATAGACAGACACTCAGAGGCTATTTAACATTCCAGAAATCAGTTAAATTTAGCCTTCCCACAAAGTGGTACCTAAATTTCCTACTTGACAGATGCAACTGTCTTTTGGGTTGCAAAGGTCAACAACAAGCTACACAAATTGGTTGAGAGCTCACCCCGACCCGGGCAGGCCTCGAACTCATGACCTGCTGGTGCAGCTGACACCCAGCCAGCTGCGCCACATTCCCGGTGATCATTCTTCGATCATTCTTCAAGGTTAACTATACATCCCAGCAGCTACAACTTTAAAATGACAAAATCAATCCCCTCCCAATCCCACCACTATTCAAATTTGGGCGTATCGGGTATTTGTGTCCAATTTGGTCCAGTGAATGAAAATACATCCTGCATGTCAGATATTTACATTACGATCCATAACAGTAGCAAAATTACAGTTATGAAGTAGCAACGAAAATAATGTCATGGTTGGGGGTCACCACAATATGAGGAACTCTATTAAGGGGTCGCGGCATTAGGATTAGCATCCAAATTGCTAATCCCAGCTGATTTTAGGAAGCCCATTAAAAAAGGTAGAGATTTTCCCCTGACATTAAGTCCAGTCGTGTCCGACTCTGGGGGGTTGGCACTCATCTCCATTCCTAAGCTGAAGAGCCGGCGTTGTTCATAGACACCTCCAAGGTAATGTAGCCAGCATGACTGCATGCAGCGCCGTTAGGAAGCCATAGAAGCATGCAATTTTGGAGAGAGCAGTGATGACACGACAAAACTCCGAAAGCGTTCGCTTCAGTACAAACTCCATTGTAATTCATGCAATAACTTCACAGTAGTCTTCGAATTGGTGGATTTTTCGTCCTTAGTCGAGTCATTGTTTATGCATTTTTTTAAAAAAAATAATTACACTTTATTTATATTCCGCTCTTCTCACTTCGAAGGGGACTCAGGGCGGATTACAGGTACACATACTTAGCAGACAATTCCTGCCGTTTTCCACGTACACAACATATAGACGAACAGAGGCAAACTCTGGCCACCAGGGGGAGCTGACACAATCCTCATCTCTCAGCGTTCCCAGCGTCCCTTGTTGTTCCTTCCGCATTCCTCAGCGTTCCTGGAGTTCTTTAATGGCCTCATAATTCAGTCAAAATTTGCCTCCCCACTTAATGTGGTACCTTTACCTCCTACTTGACAGGTGCATCTGTCTTTCGGACTGCAAAGGTCGACAGCAAGCTACACTTAAGGTTGAGCACCCACCTCGACCTGGACAGGCCTCAAACTCATGACCTACTGGTCAGAGAGATCTTATGCAGCTGACACTTAGCCAGCTGCGCCACATTCCCGGTGCTATTTGTTATACCTTTCCTGCCACCTTGTGTCCAGAATGGTGAATTGTATGGTTTGCTTGATCAATAATAATATAAAAAGTTTAATAATAATGTGGGATTGTATACAGCAGTGTGGAAAGGGCCTTAGACTCTACCAAAAACTGTGGGTAAACACATGAATTGATGCTTTATTTTTCCATCCTTGACCCCATCTAAGGAAATAGCATTATGCACTGAATATAAAATACTTATGGGTAAAATTCAGTCAGCCCTTTAAATTCACTGGTGTTAGGGGACCAGCGCCTTCGGTGGCGCAGTGAGTTAAGACACTGAGCTGCTGAGCTTGTTGACCAAAAAGTTGCAGGTTTGAATTCAGGAAGTGGTGTCAGCCCCAGCTTCTGCCAACCTAGCAGTTCAAAAGCATGCAAATGTGAGTAGATCAATAGGTAAAGCTCCAGCGGGAAGGTAAGGGCGCTCCATGCAGTTATTTATTTATTTACTTTATTTATATTCCGCTCTTCTCACCCCGAAGGGGACTCAGAGCGGATTGCAGGTACATATACTTGGCAGACAATCCCTGCCGTTTTCCACATACAACATATAGACGAACAGAGGCAAACTCTGGCCACCAGGGGGAGCTGACGCACTCCTCATCTCTCAGCGTTTCCAGCGTCCCTTGTTGTTCCTTCCGCATTCCTCAGCGTTCCTGGAGTTCTTTAATGGCCTCATAATTCAGTCAAAATTTGCCTCCCCACTTAATGTGGTACCTTTACCTCCTAATTGACAGGTGCAACTGTCTTTCGGGCTGATAAGGTCGACAGCAGGCTACACTTCAAGGTTGAGCACCCACCTCGACCCAGGCAGACTTCGAACTCATGACCTACTGGTCAGAGAGATCTTATGCAGCTGACACTTAGCCAGCAGCGCCACATTCCCGGTGCCGGCCACATGACCTTGGAGGTGTCTATGGACAATGCCGGCTCTTCGGCTTAGAAATGGAGATGAGCACCAATCCCCAGAGTCGGACACGACTGGGCATAATGTCAGGGGGAAACCTTTAACTTTTAGGGGACCAGGGTGCTCATAAAAGTGGGAGGGGGGGGGACACGGGACAGACACAAATTTTAAAAACTGATAGAGCCCTTCTCTAGAAATCTCAAAGACCTTCAAGACAATTATTTTTTTGCTCAGCCTCAGAGTCACCTTGGAGGACCAAGGGATTCCTAGAGAGACATGTGGGACCACTTTAATATGCCACACGACACAGAGAAGCCATTGAAATCCACGAGCATGTGGACAATATCAATAGAAAGGGGGGAACCATGAAAATGAACACAATCTGGCTATCAGCAGTAATGAACTCTAAAATCAGGACAGTAAATAAAGAGGAATGCTCATAAAACACGGGAATTCCAGACAAGAAACAGTTAGAGCCAACTAACACCCCCGGTGGCACAGTGGGTTAAGCCACTGAGCTGCTAAACTTGGTGACCGAAAGGTTGCCGGTTCAAATCCGGGGAGCGGGGTGAGCCCCCGCTGTTAGCCCCATCTTCTGCCAAGCTAGTAGTTCGAAAACATGCAAATGTGAGTAGATCAATAAGATCCAGCGGGAAGGTAAGGGCACTCCATGTAGTCATGCCATTCACATGAGCTTG
Source organism: Anolis apletophallus (assembly GCA_030556195.1). NCBI lineage: Eukaryota > Metazoa > Chordata > Lepidosauria > Squamata > Anolidae > Anolis > Anolis apletophallus. Next base: position 13,174,851 of record JARBWK010000019.1, read on the forward strand.
GAGGTGTCTATGGACAACGCCAGCTCTTCGGCTTAGAAATGGAGATGAGCACCAACCCTAGAGTCGGACACGACTGGACTTAATGTCAGGCTAAAACCTTTAGCTAACCACCCAACAAAGAATTCCCTCTGGCAGTATGAAGCCAGACCTTGAAACTGCTGGGCCATTAAATGCTAATCGAGGTGACCAATTGAAACATTCAAACCTACCTCCAACAGACAAGAGTTATTTCTCCTTCCTGGACATTCCACGGATATATAATCCCCATTTTCTTAGTTTCCAACTGACCCCACAACCTCTGAGGATGCCTGCCATAGATGTGGGCAAAATGTCAGGAGAGAATGCTACAGACAGCCTGGAAACACACACAGGAACCCAGTGATTCCAGCCATGAAAGTCTTCGACAATATAATATTTCAATCGATTTGGCAAATGTAGCATAAAGCGATGATACTTTGACATTCGCTTTCGTAACGCTGGCAGAGAGAAACCGGTTACCTTGGCTGAACTCTGCAGGTTACGGCATACAGACCACTCCAGCAATCCCAAGGAGACGTTGCAAACGTGGAGCAATGAAGTGTAAAAGTGGAGCCATGAGAAAAGAAAGCTCTGAAGCATGCAGCTGGCTTCGAGGAGAACGATACGCTGAGGCCTCGGGGCATTCAAGAGTGCCAAATATGAAGACCTGTGGCCATTGATCTCCAAATGCCCATTCCATCCAACCTTCCTCATTGCCTTGGCAGGAACTCTTAAGGCCAGCAGAAGGCGAGGAATGCCAAGATGGGATGCTGCAAGAGTCACCTTTAAACATCAACGTCAGAGCACCCAATGAACAAGCCTCGGGCAGACAACTGGAGGGATAATAATAAGGGTTTTCGAAATGTGGTTGGATTATACCAGTGTTTCCCAACCAGTGTGCCGTGGCACACTATTTATTTATTTATTTATTTATTATTTCGCATTTGTCTGTGCCCCCCCCAACGGCTCGGGGCGACTTACAACAGTTCGTAAAATACAATTGTCAGATAACTCATAATAACTCAGTAATACCATTAAGATGGAATTACAATTAGAACAGTTGAAGCAACAAATGGAGTGGCAGTGGGCTGGCAGCTAGGCGGTGCGAGCTACAGTCTAGCTAACTCCGAAGGCTTGTTGGAACAGCAATGTCTTAACTGCTCTCCTGAACGGGAGGAGGCCCTGGGTGGCACGGATGCCGGCGGGCAGTGCGTTCCACAGGGTAGGGGCTGCAACAGAGAAAGCCCGGCGGCGGGTGGACAGATGGTGGGTCCTCACATTTGGGATGACCAGGAGGTTTAGCTCTTCGGAGCGCAGTGATCTGGTGGGATGATATGGGACAAGGCGGTCCCGCAGGTACACTGGCCCCAGACCATGTAAGGCCTTAAAAGTCAGGACTAACACTTTGAAGGCAATCCGGCATTCAATTGGGAGCCAGTGCAGTTCGCGCAGGATTGGCGTGATGTGGTGGCCAATCGGGACCCCTGCCAGGAGTCGCGCTGCAGCGTTCTGCACCAGCTTGAGTCTCCGGATTACCGACAGAGGAAGGCCAATGTAAAGAGCGTTACAGTAGTCCAGCCTCGAGATGACCGTGGCTTGGATCACTGTGGCTAAGTCGCGCCGGGACAAATAGGGGGCCAGCTTCCTCTCCTGGCGAAGATGGAAAAATGCTACCCTGCTGACGCTGGAGACGTGGGCCTCCATCGACAACAGGGGGTCCAATTTTTTTTACTATTTTGCTGGATTTTTTGAAAATTGCCTCCCCCTCCAGCTTCATGATATCCATAGTTAACTGAAAGCAAGTTTCACTCAGGGTGAAATTTCACAAAGGTCTGGAGAACAAGCTCTATGAGGAGCGGCTTGAAGAGCTGGGCATGTTTAGCCTGAAGAAGAGAAGGCTGAGAGAAAACATGATAGCCATGTATAAATATGGGAGAGGAAGTCATATCTATGTTGTGTTCATCGAAACAGGCCCAGGTTTCACACTGAGTGTATAAATACATTTAAAAACATATTAACTATATGTATTACTGTGTTAGAGTGTCATTTTGTGTCATTTTGGTTGGTGGCGTGCCCCAGGATTTTGTCAATGTAAAAAATGTGCCGTGGCTCAAAAAAGGTTGAAAAACACTGGATTATACATCCCAGCTGTTCTCACCACTGTCACCCTTGCAGCTGTCCAACCACATCTCTTTTTCCCTTTTTTTGTTAGATTTATTGGCCGCCACACCCAGCCGGCTCGGGGCGGCTTACATCAAGCACTACAATAAAACAACAAATGTACAACAGCAATAAAACCACAAGGATAAAACAATTCCTAAGAGATCACACAACTCCTAGGGGATAGCTCATTACAACTCAAAGGCCTGCCGGAATAGGCCCGACTTGCAGGCCTTCCGAAAAGCCAACAGATTACGCAAGTCCCCAGACCATACAAGGCCTTAAAAGTCGAGACTAACACTTTGAAGGTGATCCACTACTCAATAGGAAGCCAGTGCAGTTCCCGCAGAATTGGTGTAATCTGGCAGCTCGCAACCGAGCTGCAGCGTTCTGCACCACCTTGAGTTTCTGGGTCACCAACAGAAGCAGGCCAATGTAGAGAGCGTTACAGTAGTCTAACCTTGAGATGACCGTGGCTTGGCTCACCGTGGCCAAGTCGTGCTGAGACAAGTAAGGGGCCAGCCTCCTAGCCTGTCGAAGAGGGAAAAACGCCACTCTGCTGACAGCGTAGATTTGCGCCTTCATTGACAGCAGAGGGTCCAAAAGAACTCCAAGGCTCTTTACTGAAGATGACGGGCATAACGCCACGCCATACAGGGTCAGAAGCTGGACATCCCTACCGCCCGGACGACCCAGCCAGAGGATCTCCGTCTTCGCTGGATTCACCTTCAACCTACTGGAACGCAGCCATCCAGTAATGGCTTCAAGGCAGAGATGGAAATTATCGGGTACGGTTTCGGGCCTGCCCCCCATCCTCAGAATGAGCTGGGTGTCATCAGCGTACCGATGACATTCCTGCCCAAAGCTATGCACCAGCTGAGCAAGTGGTCGCAAATAGATGTTAAATAATAGAGGGGAGAGTATGGCCCTCTGAGGAACCCCACAATTTAAAGGGTTACATGCTCCCAACCTTGGCACAGACCAGAAAAAGAGTGAAAAAGATCTTGGAGTCCTTGTGGACAACAAGTTAAACATGAGCCAACAATGTGATGCAGCGGCAAAAAAAAAGCCAACGGGATTTTGGCCTCTATAGTGTCTAGATCCAGGGAAGTCATGCTCCCTATGCTCTATTCTGCCTTGGTTAAACCACACCTGGAATATTGTGTCCAATTCTGGGCACCACAATTGAGAGGTATTGACAAGCTGGACTCTGTCCAGAAGAGGGCGACTCAAATGAACAAGGGTCTGGAGAACAAGCCCTATGAGGAGCGGCTGAAAGAGCTGGGCCTGTTTAGCCTGAAGAAGAGAAGGCTGAGAGGAGACATGATAGCCATGTATAAATATGTGAGAGGAAGTCATAAGAAGAAGGAAGCAAGCTTGTTTTCTGCTTCCCTGGACACTAGGACGCAATAGAGCAATGGCTTCAAACAGGAAAGGAAATTCCATCTGAACATTAGGAGGAACTTCCTGACTGTGAGAGCTGTTCAGCAGTGGAACTCTCTGCCCCAGAGTGTGGTGGAGGTTCCTTCTCTGGAAGCTTTTAAACAGAGGCTGGATGGCCATCTGTCGGGAGTGCTTTGAATGCGATTTTCCTGCTTTTTGGCAGAATGGGGTTGGACGGGATGGCCCACGAGGTCTCTTCCAACTCTATGATTCTATGATTATCCCACCAGTCAATCCCATTGGTCAATCAAATGTTAAGTCACAGGAGCACAGAGTGGTTACAAAGTTGGCAACCTGAGCTGCCACAACCCCATTTTTATGGGGCAAGCATCTGAGCATCTTTGAGACCATCCCTAAAGCCCTGAAGACCTCAACTTGTCTTATAATAATAATAGCAATAACAATAACAACAACAGTTCTAAATGCTTGGGAAGTGTTTGACTTGTGATTTTGTGATACGAAATCCAGCATATATATCTCGTTTGCTGTGACATACTTTGTTTTTGTGTCAGTAAAATAATAATAATAATAATAATAATAAATAATAAAAATAATGACAAGCCGAGGTTTCAAATTAAAGGAGCATCATTTCCCCCCCCCCCAAAAAAATTATTGTATTCTTCCTATGTTCATTCTTACCACCCTAAAACAACTATAATGAATCAAGTATTCCAGTGTGTATTATTGCAATATGATTGGGGTTATTTAGACTCATAATAACCCAAGGGTTTGCACTACTGCTTACTTTGGTTGTATACCTGATTTCTCTCTCCAAACCCTTTTCATTCCCCCTTTTTCTATCTCTCTCTTTCTCTTTCTCTTTGTCTTCCCTTTTCACCTCCTTGTCTGTCTGCCCCCGTCTGGACTCTTTCTCCTAGTTAGCCGCCCAAGTCCTGGAAGATAAAGGGATCGGGTTCGGCCTGGTGGACTCGGAAAAGGATGCCGCAGTGGCCAAGAAACTAGGTGAGTGCCTCTGCAGATTGGACCTCATGGCAAAAGCCCTGCTGCAACAGGGAAAGAGTTTAGGTAAAGGTACCTTAACCTTTACTAGATTGGGTACCCGGCATTGCCCGGGTTATTTGGAAAATTCAGTTTTTAATAGTACAAAATGCAAAATCCGACCCCGCAAACATCGATCTCCTTGGTACACAGCAGATCTTAGGTCGATGAAGCGGGAGAGGAGACGACTAGAGCGCGTGTGGAGGAAATTCCAGCCTCAGTATCAGCTTATAAGCTATTCAAAGATGCTTATGAGCGTGCTGTCAAGGCGGCCAGAAATGTGTACTTCTCCGCATCGATAGCGTCTGCTAGCTCACGCCCGGCCCAATTGTTCAAGGTAATTCGGTCTTTGACGACGGTCCCTACTGTCCCAAAAAGTGATCAGGCCCTCACTGCCGGTGCTTTCCAGAGCTTCTTCACAGACAAGATACTAAGCCTCCACCGGGACCTTCCAGCCACGGTTGACACAAAAGAGAGCTTGAGACCCCGTGGCCCTCCGCCGGGCCCACCCTCGACCGGTTTCGGCCACTGGACGCAGATGCTGTTGATAAGATAGTGGCTGCAACTAGGCCTACCACCTGCTCCCTCGACCCGTGCCCCTCCTGGCTTGTTAGATCGTGCCTGGAGGGGTTACGTGGCCTCTGTTGAACATCGTAAACAGCTCCCTTGAGCAAGGAGTCTTTCCAGAGTGCTTAAAGAGGCGGTGGTAGCTCCATTACTGAAGAAACCATCACTAGACCGGTTCCCTCCAACTACCGACCAGTGTCGAACCATTCGTACCTGGGGAAGGTAGTTAAGAGGGCAGTACTGGAGCAGTTGCAGTCCTTCTTAGATGATGCAACATGGCTAGACCCCTTCCAGTCCGGCTTCCGTTCGGGGCACGGGACGGAGACGGTTCTGGTCTCCATCACAGACCAACTCCGCTGCCAGCTCGACCAAGGCGGGTCTGCGCTGCTCGTGTTATTGGACCTCACGGCAGCGTTTGACACGGTCGACCACAATCTATTGATCCACCGCCTGGCCGTGGCTGGTGAGGGGACAGCCCTTAAATGGCTGACCTCCTTCCTCCACCAGCGGTCTCAGCGTGTGAGGAGGGGCGAGGTGGTCTCGAGGGCTCCCCACTACTCTGTGGGGTCCCCAGGGGCCATTCTCTCCCTCTGTTACTTAACATCTACATGCAGCCGCTTGCACAGCTGGTGCGGAGTTATGGGCTGGAGTGTCACCAGTACGCTGACGACACCCAGCTCATTCTGAGGATGGAGGGCAGGCCGGGTTCTGTCCCCGATAATTTCCAACACTGCCTCGAAGCCGTTACTGGATGGCTGCGAGCCAGTAGGTTGAGGTGAATCCGGCGACGGAGATCTTGTGGCTGGGTCGCCCGGGTGATGTTAATGTCCAGCTTCCGAGCCTGGACGGTGCGGTGTTATGCCCATCGCCTTCCATAAAGAGCCTGGGGTCCATTTGGACTCCCAGCTGACCATGGAGGCCCAGGTCTCTGCGGTCAGCAAGATCGCTTTTTTTCATCTGCGACAGGCAAGGAGGCTGGCCCCCTATCTCTCCCGGAACGATCTGGCCACGGTGATCCAAGCCACAGTCATCTCAAGGCTGGATTACTGCAACGCGCTCTCCGTTGGCCTTCCTCTGTCGGTGACCGGAAGCTCAGGCTAGTGCAGAACACTGCCGCCCGGCTCCTGTCTGGCACGCCAGCTGGCGCCACATAACACCTGTTTTGCAGGATCTGCACTGGCTGCCAATTGAGCACGGATCACCTTCAAAGTGTTGGTCCTCACCTTTAAGGCCTTACTGGCCAGCGTATTTGAGGACCGTCTCACCCCATATTGCCCTCCGAGATCACTTCGGTCTGAGGACTCCAATCTCCTGGAGATCCCTTCAGCTAAGGCTGACTGCTACCCGCCGGAGGGCGTTCTCTGTCATAGCTCCTACGCTGTGGAACGCCCTCCCGGCGGAACTCGGGCTATGAAGGACTTGCTCCCGTTTAGACGGGCCTGTAAAACATACCTGTTTAAGCAGGCCTTTGGTGAGTAAGTCCTGCCCATGCCCCGCCATCTCTTCGTTCTTCTGAGGATGATGTGCTGTTCATTGTGTTAACTGTGTTATTAATTACTATACTGCTGTTGTTTTTAATTGTTTTTAACTGCTTATTGCCTGTATTTTACTGTGCCCTTCGGCTCCTGTAAGCCGCCGCGAGCCTCAGGGAGTCGAAATGCATAGAAGCCCGAATAATAAATAAATAAATAAATAAGGTTGTGGGTGAACTACAACTCCCATCATGCCAGGTTAACCCCGAGAAACTCCATCAGTAGTTAAAGTTTGTTATGTTGGGCAAGTTTCCTCTAGATCCATCATCGGAAAGGTTCAGTGTGCTCTCTGGCTGTAGGGTAAACTACAACTCCCACTATGGTGAAACAGTCCCCTCAAACCCTTCCAGTAGGTTGAGTTGGTCATGGGGGGTTCTGTGTGCCAAATGTGGTCCTGGTCCATCATTGGTGGATGTCACAGTTTCTCTGGTTGTGGGTGAACTACAACTCCCAGAAATAAAGATCAATCCCCCCCCAACCCCCTCTAATAATCAAATTTCAGCATATCAGGTCTGTGTGCCTAGTTTGGTCCAGATCAATTGGTGTTTGGGTTCACAGTGTTATATGATTGTAGGTGAACTACAACTCCCGCAAATCAAGATGAATTTTCCCGAAAGGACTCCAGTATTTTTTTTTGCTGCCCATGGGGGCTCTGTGTGCCAAGTTTGGTCCAATTCCATCTTGAGTGGAGTTCAGAGTTCTAATTGATTGCAGGTGAACTATAAATCCCAGTACTTACAACTCCAAAATGTCCAGCTGAATTCCCCTCAAAACCCACCAGTATTCAAATTTGGGCATATTGGGTATGCATGCCAAGTTTGGTCCAGATCTATCATTGTTTGAAGTCCTAGTGTGTTTGTGGAGGACATTGGCAGGGCTCTTGGACATGTTCATGGTGCTCTCTATAATCTGCAATGTCATTGGAGGGAGGGCCATTGGTGTCTCCTGAGTAGTGGGAGAAGGGCCAGACTAAGGTAATTTTCAATGGTAAGCTAACATTATCCCCACCCCCACCCACCACCACCACCAACAACAATACCTACCCCTCCTCCTCTCCGGCCTCATGCGGTGAGCCTCCTTATGCTGCTGCTCTCGCCTCCTCACGCCGCACCGGATGCACATGCGCGGAACCAGCTGGTTCTGCGTGAGCGCATTTGGTGCAGCACGGGCGAGCCGCCTTCCACGGGGCCGGGGACTGAGAAATGGCGTTTGGCGGCCGGATGCGCCCCTGAATATATGGCGCCCCACGCGGGTGCGTAGTTGGCATAATGTAAGATCCGGCCCTGAGTGGGAGATATAGCTGTTTGTGGAGGCAGGAGCTTGTCCGTGTAAGACAGTGGCTCCCAAACCTTTTGGCCTACCGCCCCCTTTCCAGAAAATTTTTTTACTCACCGCCCCCCCTAGAAATTATTTTTTTTAAAAAATTAACAGCAATTAAACAGAAAGATATATGTATTATTTTATTTATTTTATTTATTTTATTTATTATTCAAATTTGTGAGTCGCCACTCCCAGGTGGCTCGGGGCGACTTACACTAAAATTCAGGATTAAAAACAGAATAAAAACACCATAAAACACATAAAAACACAGTAAAATACAATAAGTACGATACACAGCAAGCCGGTGGCACAGGCATACACAATGCATATTAATGCAGTGGTTCTCAACCTTTCTAATGCCGTGACCCCTAAATAAGGTTCTCATGTTATGGTGACCCCCATCCATATTTTCGTTGCTACTTCATAAATAATTTTGCTACTCTTACGAATTCTAATGCAAATATCGAATATGCGGGATGTATTGTGATTGTTACAAATTGAACATAATTAAAGCATAGTGATCAATCACAAAAACAGTATGTTTGGGGGAGTATGGACAACGGATGATGGGATTTATAGTACCTTCGACCAATTCAGCTCTGACTTCCACAGCCGAGACCCCATGAATGACAGACCTGGACCAAACTTGGAACACAGAACCCCCATGACCCACAGAAAATACTGGAGGGGTTTGGGAGGAATTGGCAGTGGTTTAGGGGAGATGTAGTTCACCTACATTTGGAGAGAACTGAGAACGGAAACAACTATGGATTTGGATGAAATGTGGCACAAATACTCAATATGCCCAAATTTGAACACTGGTGGAGTTTTGAGAAAACATATCCTTCTCATTTGGGAGTTGTGGTTGCTGGGATTTATAGTTCACCTACACCAAAGTGCATTTTGAACTCCACCAACAATGGAATTGAGCCAAACTTGGCACACAGAACCCCCAATCATTCACCGCTCCCTTAAAGGGGTTCACCGCCCCCCAAATTCCCCTGAGCCTCCCACCGCACCCTTGGATTGCCTCACCGCCCACTAGGGGGTGGTACCGCCCACTTTGAGAATCAGTGGTGTAAGGCAGTCTTTCTCAACCAGTGTGCCGTGGCACACTAGTGTGCCGTGACGGACCTCCTGCTGTGCCGCGAGAAAAGCTCTCTGCCCCCTTCCTCCCCCCTCCTGCCGAACTGCTGCTGCTTGGGGAGGAGGAAGGGCAGCAGTGGCGAAGAAAAAGAAGGGGGACCGGGACGCGCCTCCTTCGGGCGTTTCCCAGCCAGCCTCCAATCCGCCATGACTCCCACCATGACTTTTGCCTCGCTCGCTGAAGCTGCGTGGAGGCCCCGCCCACTAAAGCCCGTCCACCGCTCATGCTCCTCCTCTGTAGGAGAGCTGAAGCTGGGAAAGGGGCGAATGGCGCGACCTGGCTCTGTCCTCTCCCGGCCGGCACTCTCAGCAGCTGCTCCAGCCTTGAGGGGACAGTGCCAAGCTAGCATTGTGCTGGCTCTGGCACTGCTGGCTAGCACTGCCCCCTCAAGCCTAGAGCAGCTGCTGGGAGAGGTGAAGCCGGGGGTAGGGGCGGGGGCATGGCTCCACCTGGCTCCACCCCTCCCCGGCTTCGGCACTCCCAGCAGCTGCTCCCAGCAGGCCACCAACCCCCCAGCCGTTCTTTACTGTGTTAGAGTGTCATTTTGTGTCATTTTGGTTGGTGGTGTGCCCCCCGGATTTTTTTAATGTTAAAAGTGTGCAGGTTGGGTGTAAGAGAACATCCCAGTCCCACAGACACATACATATTTTCATTTTTATTATGTGTATAGATGACTTGAAGCCAGATCCAACAATCAAACCACTACAGCAGAATTTGAAAGTAACTAAAAAGAACTAAGCCATTTTGCAAGTGCAATGTCTAGGGCCGTCTAGTTACTTTCCCAAGTTACTTTCCGCATCAACATTGCAGTGAATTATTTCTCTGACCCTTGGAAAGGAACTTCCCAAGCCCTGGTTGTTTTGCACTTTTCAGAACAGCCAATGAAGAAGCAAACTGAGCCACTAACAGAGAAAGGACCGTGGGTTTTTAGTGTTAGGAACCACCAGAGGGCGGTGGGAACTCACAGAAAGTCTTTTGTCCACAAAATTATTACTTCTTCGGGCACTTTCCTTGTGTTTCACAGAGGAAACATAAACACGCAGGTCTCTGCCCCGAAGAGATGGAAATAAGAATATTGATTTTTGGCAGCAGTATTCTACAAAAGGATAATAAACCTAAATCTTTGAGGGCAGGTCCCAAAACCTATAAACCAGTGTTTCTCAACCTGGGGGTCGGGTTTCAGAAGGGTCGCTCTTTGATTGTAGGTGAACTATAAATCCCAGTAACTAAAACTCACAAACGTCAAGGTCTATTTTCCCCAAACTCAACCAGTGTTCACATTTGGGCATGTTGAGTATTCGTGCCGAGTTTGGTCTAGATCAGGCCTGCCCAACAAGCGGCCCACGGGCCGCACATGGCCCACCAGCCCCTTGGACCCGGCCCCCCAACCCTCCAGCAATTAAAAAAAATCCGGAAAAAATTCCAGATTTTATTTTTAAAACTGTGCATGCGCGCCCCCGGAGTGACGCTGTAGGAGGGAGGGCGGAGCAAAGGGGGGCTACCCTTTGCTCCTCCCTTTTACAGCATCACACTGGGCAACAGAAACGGCGAAATCGCCGTTCCTCTTGCCCGGTTTGACGCTGTAGAAGGGAGGGAGGCGCAAAGGGGAGCCCCTCTTTGCTCCTCCCTCCCTTCTCTACAGCGTCAAACCGGGCAAGAGGGACGGGAAATCACCATTCCTCTTGCCTGGTTTGACGCTGTAGAAGGAGGGAGGCGCAAAGGGAGCCCCTCTTTGCTCCTCCCTTCCTTCTCTACAGTGTCAAACCGGGCAAGAGGGACCGCCATTCCTCTTGCCCGGTTTGATCTGTAGAAGGGGTGGGAGGAGCAAGGGAGCCCCTCTTTGCTCCGCCCTCCCTCCTACAGCGCCACTCCGGGCGGCAGAAGCGGCGAAATCGCCCCCTGCGATCGGCCCCGGGCCCACCCCGTGATCGGCCCCGCCCCCCGCTGTGGCCCGCCAGGTGCTCAGTCACCGGAATTCCGGCCCTTGGGCCCGTAGAAGTTGGACAGCACGGGTCTAGATCTATCATTGTTTGAGTCCACAGTGCTCTGGATGCAGGTGAACTACAATTCCAAAACTCAAGGTCAATGCCCACCAAACCCTTCCAGTATTGGTTATGGGAGTTCTGTGTGTCAAGTTTGGTTCGATTCCATCATTGGTGGAGTTCAGAATGCTCTTTGATTGTCGGTTAACTATTAATCCCAGAAACTAAAACTCCCAAATGACAAAATCAATCCTCCTCCCGAATCCCACCAGTATTCAAATTTGGGCGTATCAGGTATTTGTGCCAAATTTGGTCCAGTGAATGAAAATACATCCTGCATATCAGATATTTACGTTATGATTCATAACAGTAGCAAAATTATAGCTATGAATTAGCAACGAAAATAATGTTATGGTTGGGGGTCACCACAACATGAGGAACTGTGTTAAGGGGTCGTAGCATTAGGAAGGTTGAGAACCACTGCTATAAACCTTTAGTAGTGCTGGATTTGGAGAACTGTTGTCCAAAAGAGTAAACTTTCCAAAGCTCTCTTTCAGGAATCCTATTGGACACCAGTGGCTGATAAAATGGGGAGGTTCATGTGAGGCAGAGTGGGTGCAGTTACTTGAATCAAACCTCTCTTTTGGGTGGCCATCCAGGCAGTATTGAAGACCTCATTGTCCCCTGAGAGACACCTTCTTCTCTCTGTTTACAACCTGCAGGTCTGGGGGAGGAAGACAGCATCTACGTCTTCAAGGATGATGAAATCATTGAGTACGACGGGGAGTTTTCGGCCGACACCTTGGTGGAGTTTCTCCTAGATGTGAGTGATCTTTGCCCGCAAGTCCATTCTCCTTTGCTTTACTTGTCTCCACCTCCTTTTGTCACTTTTTAGTGCATACAAATGGTTCCCATCCCTAAAGCATCTCAAAGGAGCCACCCAAGTGTCATCAACATGGAATAATAAAAATAATAATAATAATATAGGTTTTATTTATATTCCACTCTATCTCCCCAAGGGGACCCAGAGCAGATTACAGAATACATACTGTATATGGCAAACATTCAATGTCAAGAACACAAACACTAGGGTATACTCGCAAGAAACCAAAACTACTAAGGGTCTAAGTACTCCGTGTAATGTTGTTGTGTTGATTCTTTGACCTTATTGTATGATTTGACTACTTTTGTGACATATAATGAGGCTGGTTTGATATATGTAATTGACGCTATAATATACTGAGTTTTGAGTGAAACCAATATTGGGTTTATTTATGATTATTCTGGGGAGTACTTAGACCAGGGGTGCCCACACTTTTTCAGCATGCGAGCTACTTTTAAGTCGAAAAGTCAAAAAGATCTACCTACCTTCCCTGTGCGTGTTTCTGCCACTGCGCGTGCGCTCCTGCTCCTTCCGCCCACCTCGCGCTCCTTCCGCGGAGCATTGCAGGAACGAGGGAGCGCGAAGCGGGGCCTCTGGAGGGGGCGCGAGGCGGGGAAGCTGCCGGCGAAAGAGATGCAGGGTTCCCACAATGCCCCGCGGAAGGCACTCCCTTGTACTCGCAATGGCGCATAGAAGGAGCGCCGCGCAGGCAAAAAAAAACAGGAGGCGCAGGAGCGCGCAGCGGTGACAGGAGTGCGCGTGCGGAGGCAGGACAAGAGAGAGGCTGCGATCAACCTCATTTGGACTCAAGTCGATCAACCGTGGGCAGCCCTGACTTAGACCCTTAGTAGTTTTGGTTTTTGCAAGTATACCCTAGTGTTTGTGTTCTTGTAGTTTATTAGCCTGCTCTATAGATTTTGCATACACATTCAATGTCATAATACAATTAACAATAAAGACAGACAGTACACAGATAGAGACAAAGGCTTCCCCCTTTCCATTTCCGTGTTGCACCCCAGCCAGAGTTCACCTTGCTCTTAGCACCAACCAGGACTCCAAAAGCAATAATAAAAGAGTTTATTGAAGCGAGTACATATAAAAAGGGGGAAATCACCGAAAGGTATATGAAAGGCAAAATCCAACAGGTAATCAGGAAAAGTAGTCAATAAATTTTAAAAAAACCAACCAAGCTGGTGAGTAGTAAAACACCTCAAAGGCAATAATCCAGAAGGTACAGGAAAACAAGAATCATAACATGAGCATAATCCAGAAAAATAAGACTCAAAGCATGAGCATGAATCTAAAACCAGGGCTATAAGAACGTCTTAAAACATGAATCAAAACTCCCAAGAACTTACACTAAAACATGAACTGGAAACAGGACTTGATATCCTTACTATTATGCAGCATTGCCTGATCTGAATTCTCAAAGAGAGGCGCTCAAATTTAAGGATCGCAAAACATGAAGGCATTTCTTTTCACAACACTCCTGCATCTGGAGGCTGTGCTCGACTCTGGCCATGGGGAGGTGCTCTTGTTCCATTTTTCATGCTGAGGAGCCTGTTGTCCACGGATGCCTTCCTGATCAAATTGCTGGCATGTCTGCATGGGCGCCTTTTACTTCCCCGCCAAAGTGGTACCTCTATTGATCTACTCATATTATTATTTTCAAACTGCTAGGTAGGCAGGAGCTAATGGCTGAAGCTCACCCCAGCCCACGGCTTGAACAGCCAACCTTCCGGTTGGCAAGATTTTCTACAGCTGGCTGTGTTACCATGGCCCCAGTTGGAGACACAAACCAGATCTATGATAGACCCCAAGTACCCAGAGCCGGCCTTTGCAATTCCGCAATGTACGGCCGCGTGAGGGCGCGACCGGCCCCGGCTGGGCAGGGCGTCACTGGCTGGGAGGCGCCACCCGCCACCCTGCCTCCGCCGCCACCTCGCCTCCGCCTCTGCCGCGCTGACAGCCTGGCCCATGGATGCCTTCGCGCCTCCCAAATTGCCATTTCTGCGCCTGCAATGTCTGCTGGGTCCCGAGCGCACCTGCGCTGGCTCCAAAGCCACAGACGCTCGGACCCAGCGGACATTCGTGCATGCGCAGAAATGTCAAACTTTGGGAGGCCGCGCCGCAGCTGGAGCCCGGCGCTAACAGCTGTGCTCAGCGGCGGCGGACACGGCGGGACTGAGTGACTCGGCGGCCGGGGGGGGGGCGCCAAAATTTTCTTTGCCTACCCCCCTGGAAAAGGTCAGGCCGGCCCTGCAAGTACCTCCCTGTATTACTCTTCTTCATCTTCTTCTATTTATTTATACCCTGCTTTATCTCTCCCAAAGGACACTCAGAGTGGCTTAACATAAAAACATTCATATTCAATTGAAAACATACAAATATGCAAATATTACAACAGTTTCCACACTTTCTTGGGATGATTAAGTCCTGTCACAATCTTGGGCCCAACGCTTCCTAGATTACAAGTTGGGGGACTCTCCAATCCCCTAACTGAGAAGTCTAGTGCAATTAGAAAGAAAATTGCCATGTTTTGGGCTTGGCTGGACTACTCCAATGTGCTCCGCATGGGGCTACCCTTGGAAACTGGCTCACCTGGATTTTGTAGACTAGATCTTGCATTTTCGGGTTGTCTCGGATGTGTCAAGCATAACCATCCCCGGGTGACATCCAAAGGAAAACACAGCTCGCTATAGGAAGCTACTCAAATGGCAGTGGGAGCTGCGGTTCATAATAGCACACTTTCCCAAGCTCCACAGGAGAGGAAGCGAGGGATGGAGAGGAAGGACTCATGCTCTTTTCCTTTCCTTGCAGGTTATGGAGGATCCCATTGAGTTCATTGAGGGTGATCACGAACTCGAGGCCTTTGAGAACATTGATGAGGAGCCCAAACTTATTGGATACTTCAAGAGCGAGGACTCTGAACGTACGTGGGAAGCATGGTTTTGAAGCCATAATATATTATTACTATTATTATTATTATTAAAGTGCCAAATACGTCAATCCTCGGATTTTAATTTTCCAGATTACAAGGCCTACATAGATGCTGCAGAGGAGTTCCACCCTTACATCCCCTTCTTTGCCACCTTTGACAGCAAGGTAACCCAAAAAATACTTGTGATGCGGTGAGATGGGTGGGATTCAGACTCGGGACAGGACTCCGACTTGAGTCAAAAACACACCAATGCACACAGGTGTCTTAAAATGCTGCTATTTACTTTGGAGCAGCGTGCGTTATGGACCCCAATCTCAAGGTTTAGATGGGTAGACCAGGCCCGGATTACCCATAAGGCCACCCTAGGCCATGGCCTAGGGGCGCAAGCCGAGGGGAGCGCAGTTCACGGACCAAAAAAAATTGAAACAAAACCGCAACGCGCAGCATGGAGATGACTCTCTCTCTCTCTCTCTCTCTCTCTCTCTCTCTCTCTCTCTCTGGGGAGGGCAGGGGAGAGCGCTGCGAGGGGGCGGGGAGGAGGAATGGCGCCCCCTCACCATCGCTCCCACCTCCTTGTCAAGGAAGGAGGGAGCAGAGGAAGCCCAGGGGCGCTGCTGGGGGTGGCACCAGGGGCATGGCTGCTGGGCAGAGGCGTGGCACCCAGGAACATGGCGGAGGAGGCATGTTCCCTCCTCCTTGCACCCTCCTTCCTTGACTCAAGGAAGGAGGGCGCGAGGAGGAGGCGGAGGGAATCCCCGTTCCCTAGGGCCGCTGCCGGGCATGCGCGGCACCCAGGAACATGGCGGAGGAGGCAGGGGTGCTCGCGCCCACCTGCCGCGCATGCCCGGCAGCAGCCCTTCCTTCATCCTCCTCCTCGCGCCCTCCTTCCTTGACTCAAGGAAGGAGGGCGCAAGGAGGAGGCGGAGGGAAGCCCCGTTCCCTGGGGCCGCTGACGGGCATGCGCGGCATCCAGGAACATGACGGAGGAGGCAGAGGCGTTCGCGCCCTCCTGCCGCACATGCCCGGCAGCGGCCCCGGGGGGCTTCCCTTCCTTCCTCCTCCTCCTCGCGCCCTCCTTCCTTGACTCAAGGAAGGGGGGGCGCGAGGAGGCGGAGGGAAGCCCCGCCCCCGGGGCCGCTGCCGGGCATGCGCGGCACCCAGGGACATGGCAGAGGAGGCAGAGGCGACTTGAATCCCGGCGCAGTTGTCGCCCCGCAGCAGCCTTCACGCCAAAAGGTCACGTGAGCGCGGGAAGAAAGGCTCGGCGCCTGCGGGGAAAAAAAAGGAGAAGTAGGGTTGGAGTTAGGCCAGTCCTTGCTCCTTTTTCCTTTTGGGGGGCAAAGCACGGGCAGTGGAAAGAAAGAATGTGGGGGGCGGGGGGGCGGTAGATGTTGGTTTGGGGGTGTAATTCCAAAGTGTGGCCTAGGGCGCCAAAAGGGGTTAATCAGGGGCCTGGGGTAGACCCCAAAAGCCACACCTTGCCCCATCCCACCCCAGAAAGGGGTCTTTTTGTTCATTCTCTGTGCCTTTTGTCACTCCAGGTTGCAAAGAAACTCTCCCTCAAGCTGAACGAAATTGACTACTATGAGCCATTCATGGAGGAGCCCATCACCATCCCAGACAAACCAAACAGCGAGGAGGAAATTCTCCAATTCATGGAAGAACATAAGAGGTGAAGGTTTTTGTGCAGCGGCAGATACGGATTCCCATATATGTCAGTACTTGTTTCATTCCCAAACACACTTTCCTGTTTACGTGCCTAGAAACATATGCATAACCCTCTTCACCGGCCCCCAAAGCCATGCGTCTGGTATTAGCTGGTACCCACCAGCCGTCAAAAGCCATTTGTCACACTCCTTCCACTCGACAGCCAACCATGCCCTTTAAAAACAAATGCCCGGCAATGGCAGGGAAAAACAAATGGCCTCTTTCGGGTATTTATATTAGTATTATTATTTTTATTTATTTACTATTTATTTACTATACTTTTATACTGCCCCTCTCAGCCAAAAGGCGACTCGAGGCGGTGAACACACGGCAACAAATGCCCACGTGTATATTTATTATTATATTTATTATTATATGTATATTTATTATTATACATAATAAAATATTAGTTAAATATTATTATTATTTAATATAATAATAACATTAATTATTATGAATAATATTGATAATTAATAATAATATTAATTATTAGTGAATACTAATTAATGATTGATATTGATATTAATTATTAATTCTTAATCAATAATAATAATAAGGTAAAGGTTTCCCCTTGGCATTAAGTTTAGTTGTGTCCGACTTTGGGGACTGGTGGCATCTCCATTTCTAAGCTGAAGAACCAGCATTGTCCATAGACACCTCCAAGGTCATGTGGCCAGCATGACTGCATGGAGCGCCGTTACCTTCCCGCGGAAGTGGTACCTATTGATCTTTTCACATTTGCATGTTTTCGAACTGCTAGGTTGGCAGAAGCTGGGGCTATTGATAATTAATATTAATTATTACTCATTAATAATTAATGATTATTGATATTAATTATTAATTCTTAATCAATAATAATAAGGTAAAGGTTTCCCCTTGACATTAGTTGTGTCCGACTTTGGGGACTGGTGCTCATCTCCATTTCTAAGCCGAAGAGCCAGCGTTGTCCATAGACACCTCCAAGGTCATGTGGCCAGCATGACTGCATGGAGCGCCATTACCTTCCCGCGGAAGCGGTACCTATTGATCTTTTCACATTTTGCATGTTTTCGAACTGCTAGGTTGGCAGAAGCTGGGGCTAACAGCAAGAGCTCACCCCCACTCTCTGGATTTGAACTGCAGACTTTTCGGTCAGCAAGTTCAGCAGCTCAGCGGTTTAACCCGCTGCACCACCGGGAGCCCTAGTAATAACCATACAGAGAGTGAAAGTAACTAGTCATCTGCCTAAACAGCCCTCTAGTTCACACTGGAACCAATTTATCACCCGCTTGCCTACCTCGGATGTATTATTATTATTAATAATAATAATAATATAATTAGTAGTAATAATTATATTATTAGTATTAATAATAATACTACTAAGTAATTAACCCTTTGTGCCAACTTTCCCCTATTTTAGGGATAGTGATAATGTAGCCCTTGGACCCAGTTCAGTCCGGATGCTTCTCTGAGGGTTGAATCTAATCAGGATTAACTGGAAGCTTTCTAAATCCGTCTCCCTTTCCCAAAGAGGTCTCAAGCTAATAGAGGAAGGGAAAAAACAAGGATGTGTTGTTGAAGGCTTTCATGGCTGGAATGACTAGGTCGCTGTGGGTTTTCTGGGCTGTCTGCCCATGTTCTAGAAGCATTCTATGTGCGAGATCTTCCCATTGACTTTGGGTGCTTCCACACTGTTGAATTAATGCAGTTTCATAGAATCATCGAGTTGGAAGAGACCTTGTGGGCCAGCCAATCCAACCCCCTTGCCAAGAAGCAGGAAAATCACATTCAAAGCACTCCCGACAGATGGCCATCCAGCCTCTGCTTAAAAGCCTCCAAAGAAGGAGCCCCCACCACACTCTGCGGCAGGGAGTTCCACTGCTGAACAGCTCTCACAGTCAGGAAGTTCAGGTGGAATCTCCTTTCCGACAGCACTTATTTATTTATTATTTATTTATATTTACGACATTTATATGCTGCCCTTCTCACCTTGAAGGGGACTCAGAGCGGCTTACAAGTAAAATGTAAATACAATATATTCTATTATTGCCATAGCACAATATTAATATTATATATTATGTTGTACTATAACATTATACTGTAATATATTATGTAATATTATATGTAATATAAATATATATAATTATAATATATTATTATTAGTATTATATTGTATTACATTACAATATTATCAATACAGTTGCAGTCCTACCTAGATGATGCAACTTGGCTAGACCCCTTCCAGTCCGGCTTCCATTCAGGGCATGGGACGGAGACGGTGCTGGTCGCCATCACAGACAAGCTGCGTTGCCAACTTGACCAGGGCGGATCGGGGCTGCTCGTGTTATTGGATCTCACCGCAGCGTTTGATACTGTCGATTACGATCTTTTGACCCATTGCCTTGCCGGGGCTGGAGTGAGGGGGACAGTCCTGAACTGGTTGTCCTCCTTCCTCCGGAACCGGCTACAGCGAGTGAGAAGGGGCGAGGTTGTCTCGGGGGGGCACCCCCTTCTTTGTGGGGTGCCTCAGGGGGCAATCCTCTCCCCTTTATTGTTTAACATCTACGTCCGACCACTTGCTCAGTTGGTACGCAGCTTCGGGCTGGAGTGTCACCAATATGCGGATGACACCTAGCTCGTTCTGGGGATGGAAGGCTGACCCGAATCCGTACCCGATAATTTCCATCGTTGCCTTGAAGCCGTTACTGGATGGCTGCGAGCCAGTAGGTTGAAGGTGAATCCGGCTAAGACGGAGATCCTGTGGCTGGGTCGTCGTCCGGGTACGGGAGAGATCCAGCTCCCAACCCTGGACGGTGCAACGCTACGTCCGTCGCCATCTGTTAAGAGTCTGGGAGTCACTCTTGACTCTCAACTGTTGATGGAGAAGCATGTCTCCATCGCCAGAGGAGTAGCTTTCCACCATCTCCGGCAGGCAAAGAAGCTGGCTTCCTACCTGTCCCATCATGACCTAGCCACAGTGGTCCAAGCCACGGTCATCTCAAGATTGGACTACTGTAATGCTCTCTACATTGGCCTTCCTTTGTCGGTGATCCGGAAGCTTAAGCTGGTGCAGAACGCTGCAGCTCGGCTGTTGGCAGGCTTACCATCTTGCTGCCACATTACGCCTGTTCTGCGTGAACTGCACTGGCTTCCAATAGAGCACCGGATCACCTTCAAAGTGCTGGTTTTAACCTTTAAGGCCTTCAATGGTCTGGGGCCAGTGTACCTAAGGGACCGCCTCTCCTATATTGTCCCGCAAGACCAATGTGATCAGAGTGCCTTAACCGTCTTGCGGTGCCTAGCTGTAAAACCCTTCCCCAGGGGCGGACCTAGCTGTTCCCGGGGAGTACGAGAAAAAAAATTTTTGCCCCCCAGTGCGCATGCGCCAATCTGCGCGCGCACTGGCTCCAGAGTGCGCCTCCCACTTTGGGCCAGTGCGCATGCCAATCTCTGCAAGACGCGCACTGGCTCCAAAGTGGGAGCCAGTACGCATGCGCTGACCTTTCGCGCATGCGCAAAGCTCTGTGCATGCGGAAGCGCCGAGCGCCCGGGCTGCCTAACAAAGGTGCGCGGGCGCGCGCGGCAGCTGCGGGGCCGGGCTCGAGGCCTGGCGCAGCGGCAGGGCAGTGCGGCACGGGCGGTGTGGGCGGTGGGGCGGCGCGGTGGCGGGGAGCTGGCGCGGCGGCGCCTCTCCGGGTGACGTCGCCCCTCCCCGGTGACGTCACCTTACGCGCCTGCATAGTCCGCCTAATGGACAAACCGGCCCTGCCCTTCACCTGACCTCAACGCGGAGGAGAGCCTTGAGTCATCGCTCCAGTACTTTGGAACGCTCTTCCTCCCGAAATTCGCGCGTTGCCTAACTTACTAGCCTTCCGGAAGGCTTGTAAGACCTTTCTGTTTGTACAGGCATTTGGTCAGTGAATAACTCCAGGCCTTCTACCATGTAGCCGTAGGCCATGGGAGTAATTCTGGTGCGCGTGCACTATTGTATAGTTTTAATTATGGATGTTAATCTTGATGTTTTAGTTGTGTTTTTTACAGTGTTTTTAACATATGTAAGTCGCCCCGAGCCTGACGGGAGTGGCGACTAATAAGTCGAAATAAATAAATATTATATTATATTTATTATATCATATCATATCATATTATAAGCACCACTTGAATTGCCATGGCACAATGATATGGACTTCTGGAAGAAGAGAACACCAGCACTATTTGGTAGGTAAGGCTAAATGGTAAGGCTACAGTTCCATAGCAGTTCAAGTGGTGTCACACTGCATTAATTCCACAGTGTAGACGCACCCTGATTTCCTGGCAGATCCAACACACGCTTCCTTTGTCCTGCCTAATTTGCAAAAATGCATACTCAAGGCCTGCCCTTATTATCAGATGGCTTTCATGCCACTCTGGTTCCCAGCCTCCTTGGCTTCTCCACCCAGCCGCACTAATGAAGATTTGGCAGATCAGGGGCTTTGGTTGCCATGGCAGCCGCTCTTCCTTTGCCCCCCCCCCCTTTATTTTTTTGGTTGGTAAAAGGACTGGGATTAGGCTGCTTGCTTTTTTGCAAAGCGACAGTCTCTCTTCTATATCCCCCTTTCCTCTCCTATTCCTCCTCTTTTTTCCTGCTCTGGCTTTGACCCACACCTACACACACCGACACCCACACACATCCTCCCATATTTTTGCAAAACAACCCCCCCATCCTTAGATTTTCAAGGCAGATGCAACAAAGAGCAGGAAAAAGCTCATTTCACCATCTCTCAATTTCGTTCTATGCCTTCAAGATCCAGCTACCTTGGAAACGTTCAAGGTCACATTGCTTAGGAGTTAATGGGCTTAAAAGCCACATGCTTTGAAAGTCTCTGGCCTTGTTGATCTGCTGCTGCCGATGCGGCTTCTTCGTTGTCACTCTCTCATAGTGGTGCAGCAAGCAAGGGGTTCTGGAGATCATCTAGTCCAGTGTTTCCCAACCAGTGTGCCATGGCACACTAGTGTGCCGTGAGCGATCATCAGCTGTGCCGTGAAATTGGAACCTCCAAGACCCTTTCTTCCCCCTCCTGCCGAACACTTTTTCTTCTCCACTCGGGCTCCCTTCTTCCCAGCCTCACTCTGCTCGCTTTGTCTCGCTTTGCTCTGGGGCGAGTCTGCGCAGTAGCGCCCGCACGGGTCACGTCTCCCTCCCCCCTCCCCCCCTGAACACGCTCACGCTGCCCCCTCGGATCAAAATGGCGGCAGAAGCGGTAGTGTAGAAGAAAAAATAAGTGTTGGGCAGGAGGGGGAAGAAAGGGTGCGAAGGGGAAGGGGGAGGGGGAGGAAGAGGTCTCTGTCGAAAGCTGGCATGGGCAAACTTGGACCTTCCAGGTGTCTTGGACTCCAACTCCCACCATGCCTAGCAGCCTCAGGCCCTTTTCCTTTCCCCCCCTCAGCCACCTAAGCAGGAAAGGGCCTCAGGCTGTTAGGAATGATGGGAGTTGGCGTCCAAAGCACCCAGAGGGCCGGAGTTTTCCCATGCCTGTTTTAGGGACCTGAAAGTGGTGAGCCTCCTTCCAACATTGTGATTCTGGATAGAAAACAAACAACAACATAACATAACATTGTTTGAGTCCACAAACAATGGGTGTAGGTGAACTACAACTTCCAAACTCAAGGTCAATTCCCAAGCAAACCCTTTCAGTACTTTCTGTTGGTAATGAGAGTTCAATATGCCAAGTTTGGTTCAATTCCATTGTTGCAGGAGTTCAGGATGCTCTTTGATTGTGTGTTAACTATAAATCCCAGAAACTGTAACTCCCAAATGTCAAGGTCTATTTTCCCCAAACTCCATCTATTATAGTATTTTCTCTTGGTTATGGGAGTTCTGTGTGGGAAGTTTGTGTCTTTCTGCCATTCCTGCCAGGATTTCTATGTTGTGTTCATCGAAACAGGCCCAGGTTTCACACGGAGTGTATAACTACATTTAAAAACATATTAACTATATGTATGACTGTGTTAGAGTGTCATTTTGGTTGGTGGTGTGCCCCAGGATTTGGTAAATGTAAAAAATGTGCTGCAGCTCAAAAAAGGTTGAAAAACACTGCCCTAGGCTTCTGCGCAACACAGTTTGGGAAACACTGGTCTAGACTCAGCCTTGTGAGAATACCTAACAAAAGCACACCGATGACTATGGAGCTCCCTGTGGTACAGCAGGTTAAACTACTGAGATGCTGAACTTGCTGACCAAAAGGCTGGTGGTTCGAATCCGGGGAGCGGGGTGAGCTCCTGCTGTTAGCCCCAGCTTGTGCCAACCTAGCAGTTTGAAAACATGCAAATGTGAGTAGACCAATACGTATCGCTCTAGCAGGAACGTAATGCTGTGTCATGCAGTCACACCGGCCACATGACTTTGTCTACGGACAACTCTTCGGCTTAGAAATGGAGCTGAGCACCAACCCCCCAGAGTCGGACTCAACTAATGTCAAGGGGAGACCTTTACCTTAAGATGGCCATCCGATTAGTATATCCTGCCATACTAAACCTCTTTCTCTGTCCATTTCTTGCAGGCCAACACTGAGGAAACTCCAGCCGGATAGCATGTATGAAACCTGGGTACGTTCAAAGGAAGGGAAGGAAGGGGTCCAAAAGAGACCCTTTTTGGAGATGCTGCGCAATCCGTTTTCTCAAGATGATAGAGTCATAAAAAAGCTTGGATTCTTCTATCCAAGAGTCCCTAAAACTCAGTCCTGTGACCAAGGATTTGGAGCTTAATTACAATTGGGATGCTTTGCAATAGAAGAAAAACCTATATTCAAGGGTACAACAACATCCATAAATCACAAGCAGTGATACTCTTATAGAGCCAACCCCAAAGCATGAATCATAGAATAATAGAGCTGGAAGACACCACATGGGCATCTAGTCCAACCCCTGCCATGCAGGATAGCACAATCAAAGCATCCCCGACAGATGACCATCCAGCCTCTGTTTAAAAGCCTCCAAGGAGGGAAACTCCATCACCATCAGCACCCCAAAGGCCATCCAGTCTTCATGTGGAATAGGAAGGAGCACGAAGTATAGTATCCAAACTTCACTAGCTTCTTCATTGGATCTTCTACAGCTGGTAGAATTAATCCGCTGTGCTAGCCCAGAAAAGAAGAAATGCTGCTAGCTATCTAGAGCAGTGTTTCCCAACCTTTTTTGAGCCGCGGCACACTTTTAACATTAAAAAAATTCGGGGGCACACCACCAACCAAAATGACACAAAATGACACTCTAACACAGTAAAGAACGGCTGGGGATGGTGACCAGCTGCTGGGAGTGCCGAAGCCGGGGAGGGGATGGAGCCAGGCTACGCCATTCCCGCCCCTACCCCTGGCTTCACCTCTCCGAGCAGCTGCTCCAGCCTTGAGGGGGCAGTGCCAAGCCAGGGGTGCCAGAGCCAGCACAATACTGGCGTGGCACTGTCCCCTCAAAGCTGGAGCAGCTGCTGGGAGTGCCGGCCGGGGGAGGGGGCAGAGCCAGGGATGCCCCCCCTCCCCGCAGCTTCAGCTCTCCTACAGGCGGCGCCATACCCGGCCCCCTCCCCCCAGCTTCAGCTCTCCTACAGAGGAGGAGCATAACTGGTGGGTGGGCTTCAGTGGGTGGGCCACCTCCACGTGGCTTCAGCGAGCGAGGGGCGAGAGTCATGGCAGATTGGAGGCTGGCTGGGGAAACGGCCGAAGGAGGTGGTGCCCCGGTCCCTTTTTCTTCGCCACTGCCCGGACCTTCCTCCTCCCCAAGCAGCAGGAGTTCGGCAGGAGGGGGAGGAAGGGGGGCAGAGAGCTTTTCTCGCGGCACAGCAGGATGTCCATCACGGCACACTAGTGTGCCATGGCACACTGGTTGAGAAAGACTGATCTAGAGCAGTGTTTCCCAACCTTTTTTGAGCACACTTTTTACATTTACAAAATCCTGGGGCACACCACCAACCAAAATGACACAAAATGACACTCTAACACAGTCATACATATAGTCAATATGTTTTTAAATGTATTTATACACTCAGTGTGAAACCTGGGCCTGTTTCGATGAACACAACATAGATATCCTGGCAGGAATGGCAGAAAAACTGAAAGTACTGAAAGGGTTTGCTTGGGAATTGACCTTGAGTTTTGGAGTTGTAGTTCACCTACACCCAGAGAGCACTGTGGACTCAAATAATGATGGATCTGGACCACACTTGAAATGGAATACTCAATATGCCCAAATATGAACGCAGATGGAGTTCAGGGGAAATAGACCTTGCCATTTGGGAGTTGTAGTTGCTGGGATTTATAGTTCCCCTACAATCAAAGAGCATTCTGAACCCCACCAATGATAGAACTGGGCCAAACTTCCCGCACAGAACCCCCAGGTGGCTCCCTTCCTGAATGGCTCTCTCCCTCTTCCACACCAGAAGGGAAGGCACTCACTCAGTCCGCGGTTGCCTGCCTTCCTTCCTTCTTTCCTGCAGTTCGAAAGAAGAAGCCGGTGGGCCTGCCTCGGACTGTGCTTCTCACTTCCGCTTCCGTTCCCTGCTGGCTGGCTGGGGAAACGTCCGAAGGAGGCGCCGCCCCAGCCCCTTCTTCGCTGCCG
Organism: Anolis apletophallus; assembly: GCA_030556195.1. Lineage (NCBI taxonomy): Eukaryota > Metazoa > Chordata > Lepidosauria > Squamata > Anolidae > Anolis > Anolis apletophallus. The sequence continues at coordinate 13,200,118 of JARBWK010000019.1, forward strand.
CTGCCCGGCCCTTCCTCCTCCTCCCCCAAACAGCAGCAGCAGGAGTTCGGCAGGAGGGGGAAGAAAGGGGGGAAAGGAGGTTTTCCCACGGCACACGAGGTGATCGCTCACGGCACACTAGTGTGCCACGGAACAACGGTTGGGAAACACTGATCTAGAGATTTAAGGTGCATCCACACTGTAGAATTAATACAGTTTGACACCACTTGAACTGCCACGACTTAGTAGCAATATTGGAATGCATATCCCAGCACCAAAATCCAACTTGAATGGGAAAAGGCGACTAAACTGATCAAGGGTCTGGAGAACAAGCCCTATGAGGAGCGGCTTAAAGAGCTGGGCATGTTTAGCCTGCAGAAGAGAAGGCTGAGAGGAGACATGATAGCCATGTAGAAGTATGTGAGAAGAAGTCGTAGGGAGGAGGGAGCAAGCTTGTTTTCGGCTGCCGTGGAGACTAGGATGCAATGGAAGAATGGCTTCACACTACAAGAAAGGAGATTCCATCTGAACATTAGGAAGAACTTCCTGACTGTGAGAGCTGTTGAGCAGTGGAACTCTCTGCCCCGGAGTGTGGTAGAGGCCCCTTCTTTGGAGGTTGGATGGCCATCTGTCGGGGATGATTTGAATGCAATTTTCCTGCTTCTTGGCAGACTGGGGTTGGACTGGATGGCCCACGAGGTCCCTTCCAACTCTAGGATTCTATGATTCTATGAAAGAGGCCAATCGTGACTCATGTTTCCTTCCCCCCCCCCCCCTGTTTGTGTGTTGATTCCCACAGGAAGACGACATCGATGGCATCCACATTGTTGCTTTTGCAGAGGAAGATGACCCTGGTAAGTCAGTCGGACCAATAGCCAAGAGGAGAATGTGAATGTAGCAACAGCACAGAATCAAATGGTTCGGCCTTGCGTCAGGAAAGAGCATGCCAAGGTAGACCGGAATAAATGTGCTTAGCCATGAACAAAAATGAAACAAAAGCCATGGTCCAAAGAAAACAGGATAATCGTCCATCTTGCAACCGGCAGCACCAAGTGCCGGACAGCATTCCACAGCACTTGATGATCATATCTCCAATGTGATTTGCCTATAGCATTCCAGTTTTTTTCCACCATGTCCTGTTTGTGTTGTCTCAGAAAAACAGAATCACGTGCTAAGGAAAAGCAAAGTACAAGGTTTCTATAAGAAGGCAGGTCAGGAATCCTTCCTGCTGTATCCCCCCCAAATGCCAAAGTTTAGCTTGTTCAGCTTATAGAGTTAACAACGTTCAACAAGGCAGAAGGAAATTGCCGCAGGCTGGAAGTTTGCTCACGGAGGAGCTTAGAAGACCAAATGAGGAAATCTCCCATCTGTTTTTCAATAGGCTCCAGGGTGCTGCTTTTAATTGCACCCAAGCCCTAGGCAAAGGAATGTTATACACACACACACACACACACACACACACACAAGATCACTCTGTATTGGATCACATGTCGGGCACTTCCCAATAATAATTATATTATATTATTATTATTGGGAAGTGTCCGACATGTAATCCAATACAACAGTCAGCAGAGTGATCTTGTATTATAATTATAATATTATTATATTTATATTATTGTGTGCGTGTATGTATATGTATGTATGTATAATACAAGATCACTCTGCTGGCTGTTGTATTGGATCACACGTCGGACACTTCCCAATCCTAATAATATAATTATAAAATTATTATTATTGGGAAGTGCCCGACATGTGATACAATACAACATGTAATCCAATACAAATTTATATTATTGCCAGCAGAGTGCTATGTTGTATACACGTAACACTTATACTAACAATATAATATGATTATATTTATATTATTATAATATTATATATATGTGTGTGTGTGTAAAATATTATTAACATTTTAATACATTTTTTTAAAATTATTATTATTATTATTATTATTATTGGGAAGTGTCCGACATGTCATCCAATACAACAGCCAGCAGAGTGATCTTGTATTATAATTATAGTAGTATTATATTTATATTATTGTGTGTGTGTGTGTATATATATATAATTATAGTATTATTATATTTATATTATTGTGTGTGTGTGTGTGTATATATATATATACTGTATACACACACACAATAATATAAATATAATATTACTATAATTATAATACAAGATCACTCTGCTGGCTGTTGTATTGGATCACCGTCGGACACTTCCCAATAATAATAATAATATAATTATATTATTATTGGGAAGTGTCCAACGTGTGATCCAGTACAATAACCAGCAGAGTGATCTTGTATTATAATTATAATATGATTATATTTATATTATTATAATATTATATATATGTGTGTGTGTGTATAAAATATTATTAACATTTTAATACATTTTAAAAATTATTATTATTATTATTATTGGGAAGTGTCCGACGTGTCATCCAATACAACAGCCAGCAGAGTGATCTTGTATTATAATTATAATACTATTATATTTATATTATTGTAATTATGTGTGTGTGTGTGTGTTATTGGGAAGTGTTGGATGTGTGATCCAATATAACAGCCAGCAGAGTGATCTTGTAGTATAATTATAATATTATTATATTTATATTATTGTGTGTGTGTGTGTGTGTGTGTGTGTGTGTATATATATATAATATACAAGGTCACTCTGCTGGCTGTTGTATTGGATCACACATCAGACATTTCCCAATAATAATAATAATAATAAATTTTAAAAATGTATTACAATTTTAATAATATTTTATACATACATATATATATATATATATATATATATTATTATTATTGGGAAGTGTCCAACGTGTGATCCAATACAACAACCAACAGAGTGAGTTTGTATTATAATTATAATATGATTATATTTATATTATTATAATATATATGTATATATATGTATGTATAAAATATTATTATTATTATTATTATTATTATTGGGGAGTGTCCGACGTGTGATCCTATACAACAACTAGCAGAGTGATCTTGGATTATAATTATAATATTATTATATTTATATTATTGTAATTATATGTGTGTGTGTGTGTTATTGGGAAGTGTCGGATGTGTGGTCCATACAACAGCCAGCAGAGTGATCTTGTTTGCCGTGCACTCATCTTGTTGTGTTTCAAATAATAATATGATAATAATTAACCCCTTTGCATTGAGTTAAAGCACTGAGCTGCTGAACTTTGTGATCGAAAGGTCACAGGTTCGAATCGGGGGAGCGTTGTGAGCTCCCGCTGTTAGCCCCAGCTTCTGCCAACCTAGCATTTCGAAAAAATGCAAATGTGAGAAGATCGATAGGTACCACTCCGATGGGAAGGTAAGGGCACTCCATGCAGTCATGCTGGCCACATGACCTTGGAGGTGTCTACAGACAACACCGGCTCTTTGGCTTAGAAATGGAGATGAGCACCAATCCCCAGAGTCGTATAGGACTGGACTCAATGCCAGGGGAAAATCTTTACCTTTACCTAATAATAATATTTGTATTCTGTCCTGTCTCCCAAAAGGTTACTCAGGGAGGATTCCAGCATATACGTACAGACATATACATACACAAGGCAAAAATTCAATGGCTTGAAACAATGAAACACAGATACACAGATAAAGGTAAAGGCTTCCCCTTCATCTCCGGTTCTGGGGAGTGGTGCTTATCTCCATTTCTAAGGCAAAAAGCCAGCATTGTCCATAGACACCTCCAAGGTCATGACTGCATGGAACACTGTTTACCTTCCCACCAAGGGTGGAATCCTTTGTTGGGAGGTGTTAGCTGGCCCTGATTGTTTATTGTCTATATTTCCCTTATTTTTCGAGTCCCCCAGGCAGGAAGCAAACAGGTTTTGAAACTGCAAGGCCATTAAATGCTAAGCAAGCTGGCCAATCGCAACAGTCACATTTGCCTCTAACAGAAAAGAGTTCTTTCTCCCACATTGGACATTCCAAAGGTATACAAACCTCACTTGCCTAGTTTCAGACAGACCTCACAAGCTCTACGGATGCCTGCCATAGATGTGGGCAAAACGTCAGGAGAGAATGCTTCTGGAACATGGCCAGACAGCCCAGGAAAACCCAGGCTGATAGTATGGACTGAATGGAGCCTTGTCCACTCTCATGCCCTCTTCTTATGTCTCCTCTCTGGCTGCAGATGGTTATGAGTTCCTGGAGATCTTGAAGGACGTGGCCCAGGACAACACGGACAATCCAGACCTCAGCATCATTTGGGTCGATCCGGAGGAGTTCCCACTGGTGAACAGGCAACTGTACTTTTAAGACGGGATGGACACAAGATGTTGGGAAAAGTCCCTCACTAGCTAGTTAGCTGTTTTTGTTTCACTGAATTAATGTATATCCTCGGGATCAGCAATTCCCATCTTTTGTACTAAATTCCCAGAATCCCTAACAGTTGGTCAAGATGGCTGGAGTTTCCATGAGATATTTATTTATTGTGTCAGAAGCAAATTGAGACTACAGTTGTAATGTATAGCATTGTGCTAAATGTCCTTTGACCAGAAGCTGGCCACTTGGAGTGCCTCTGGTGTAGGGTTGCCACCTGTCCCGTATTATACAGGACGTCCCGCATTTTCGCTCTGAATTTTGTGTCCCGTATTTTCAGCTCCTGTCCCGTATAACTGACCGTGGCAACCTTAGGTGTGATTTACTATTCTGCTCTCTCATTCCGCCCCTGCCACTCCAGCCTCAGCTGCCACCCCTTAAGAGGAGGAGGAAGGGAAGCAGGCCCGGATTAACCCTTTTTGGCCCCCTAGGCCAGTGTTTCCCAACCTTTTTTGAACCGTGGCACACTTTTAACATTAAAAAATCCGGGGGCACACCACCAACCAAACTGACACAAAATGACACTCTAACACAGTAAAGAATGGCTGGGGGATGGTGACCTGTGGGGAGTACCGAAGCCGGGGAGGGGGAGGAGCCAGGCCACGCCATGCCCCGCCCCTTCCCCGGCTTCAGTTCTCCCTATAACCGCCAGCCTTGAGGGGCAGTGCCAAGCCAGCATTGTGCTGGCTCTGCCACCGCTGGCTTGGCACTGCCCTCAAGGCTGGCGGCTGTGGGAGTGCTGAAGCTGGGGAGGGGCGGAGCCAGGCCGCACCATGCCCTGCCCCCTTCCGGCTTCAGTTCTCTCACAGGTTCGCTAGCTTTGAGAGGGCAGTACCAAGCCAGCATTGTGCTGGCTCTGCCACCGCTGGCTTGGCACTGCCCCCTCAAGGCTGGAGAAGCTGTGGGAGTGCTGAAGCCGGGGGGAAGGGGTGAAGCCAGGCTGCATCATGCCCCCCCTCCCCCCTGGCTTCAGCTCTCCCACAGAGGAGGAGCATGAGCGGTGGACAGAGCTCCTCCGTGCGGCTTCAACAAGCAAGGGGCGAGAGTCATGGCCAGAGTCATGGCGGATTGGAGGCTGGTTGGGGAAACGGCCGAAGGAGGCAGCGCCCTGGTCCCTTCTTTTTCTTCGCTGCCACCTGGCCCTTCTTCCTCCTCTCCCAAGCAGCAGGAGTTTGGCAGGAGGAGGGGGGAAGGGGGCAGAGAGCTTTCTCGCTGCACACCTGATGATCGCTCACGGCACACTAGTGTGCCCCGGCACACTGGTTGAGAAACACTGCCCTAGGCCAGTGTTTTTCAACCTTTTTTGAGCCGCGGCACACTTTTTACATTTAAAAAATCCTGGGGCACACCACCAACCAAAATGACACAAAATGACACTCGAACACAGTCATACATATAGTTAATATGTCTTTAAATGTATTTATACACTCAGTGTGAAACCTGGGCCTGTTTCGATGAACACAACATCGATAACCTGGCAGGAATGGCAGAAAGACACAAACTTCCCACACAGAACTCCCATAACCAAGAGAAAATACTATAAGAGTTTGGTGGGCATTGACCTTGAGTTTTGGAGTTGTAGTTCACCTACACCCAGAGAGCACTGCAGACTCAAACAATGTTGGATCAGAACCAAACTTGGCATGAATACTCAATATGCCCAAATGTGAATACAGACGGAGTTTGGGGGGAAATAGACCTTGACATTTGGGAGTTACAGTTTCTGGGATTTATAGTTACACAATGAAAGAGCTCCTGAACTCTTGCAACAATGGATTTGAACTGAGTGTATAAATTTATTTATACACTCAGTGTGAAACCTGGACCTGTTTCGATGAACACAACATATATATGACTTCCTCTCACATATTTTATACATGACTCTCATGTCTTTTCTCAGCCTTCTCTTCTTCAGGCTAAACATGCCCAGCTCTTCAAGCCGCTCCTCATAGAGCTTGTTCTCCAGACCTTTGTGAAATTTCACCCTGAGTGAAACTTGGGTTAACTAGCTTCCAGTTAACTATGGATGTCATGAAGCTGTTATAAACAGTTCTGGGGGCAACTCTCGAAAAATCTGCAAAATAGTAAAAAAAAAAAAAGCTTTTCCACGTGGAGAGGCTCAATTTGTTTCTTGGAAACCTGTGAGGAGGCTGCTAGGAGGAGGGAGAGTGCCAATTTCACACGGCACACTGGTTGGGAAACACTGCCCTAGGCCACACTTTGAAATTATGCCCCCAAATCAATCTGGGATCCTCGAGCGGGCCGGTGGGCAGGAGGACCCAATGTCACCCGGCCTCCCTCCGGGTGTTTTGGCCACTCGTTCCGCCCAGACGCAGCAGGCGCCTTCCTTCCTCCCCTCAGCTGCTGAAGTTGCTCAGGCATTACCTCTCTCTCTCGCCGCTTTCCCACTTCACCAAGAAGAGACCCCCCCTCCTCCACCCTCCCATTGACACACCGCCTGTGACCACGCCCCGCCCACCGAGAGCCCCCATTGGCAGAAGGTGCCGCTCTGCAGCTTTGATTGACGGGTTGCCAAGAAAGGCTGGGAGGAAGGGCTGTGGTGGCGAGCAGAAGGGAGGCGGGGCTCTTCTTCGTCAGAGGAAGTGACGTCACCGCAGGCCTGAAGCCTCCTCCTCTGGGAGGGCTTCCCTCCGCCTCCTCCTCGCCCCGCCCTCCTTCCTTAGGCACGAGGAGGATGAGGCAGAGGGAAGCCCCGCCCCCAGGGCTGCTGGCGGGCATGCACGCGTGGCAGGAGGGCGCCTCTGCCTCCTCCGCCATGTTCCTCTTCGGCGTTGAGTATTTATGTCACAGCGGATAGGCAACAGAAATATAGAAGTTTAATTCCCCATCGGCCCAAAAACTCCAGTCTCTGTTCGTGTGAATAATGAAACTCTCATTCAATTCACAAGGTAAATATATAACTTTGTATTGAAATTGTATTTAACAATAACTGGCAAAACATCGAAAAACAACAGCCATCACAGCTACCTTTCTAAACATCCTTTCCTCACAGATATTGAATCCCAACTGACAAATCCCAACTGTCACTTTGTAACTGACATTCCTCAAGGTTCCATTTAGCAGTCTTGAGACAGCGCCATCTGGTGTCAAACATGTCACACTGCAGGTCATCTCAAACTGCGAAAATATATCTTGTGCTGACTCATGAATTGCTATTCAAAATGCAATAATCTGACAGTTCCTGGGTGTCGCGCATAGCCGGCAGCGGCCCAGGGGGCTTCCCTACATTCCGCCTCCGCCTCGGGAGGGGGACGGAAGGAAGCCCCCCGGGCCGCGGCCGCCATGCGCGACACCCAGGAACATTGGGGAAGGAGGCAGAGGCGCCCTCCTGCCGCACGTGCATGTCCGCCAGCAGCCCTGGGGGCGGGGCTTCCCTCTGCCTCATCCTCCTCGCGCCCTCCTCGCGCATCCCTCCTTCCTTGACAAGGAGGCGGGGGCAATGGAGAGGGGGGCGCCATTCCCTCCTCCCCTGCCCCCTCGGATCGCTCTCCCCCCGTCCTCCCCGAGAGAGAGAGAGAGAGAGAGAGAGAGAGTCATCATGACGCACGTTGCGGTTTTGTTTGAACTTTTTTTTTGGTCCTTGATCTGGCGCCCCCCCTAGGCCTGCGCCCATAGGCCATGGCCTAGTGTGGCCTTATGGGTAATCCGGACCTGGAGGGAAGGAAGGAGGGCGGCAAGGGCCCGCGAAGGCAAAGCGCCACCAGACAAGGCAGGCAGGCAGGCAGACTCGTCCCCTCCCTGGGTTTCGGAGAACAGCCTGCGCCTCACTGGCCACTAAACTAGGGTTATGGTGAAGGGAAGGGTTGTCTCTTCTTTCAGGGTTCCTGCGTCAGGTGACCCCGGAAAGTCCCCTTACCCTTGGTTTTCCTGACCTTGGGCCCTGGACCGCCGGACAGTCCTTGAGGCCATGTAACCGGAGCTTGTACTCTGTGAGGGCCGGGATCACTGGTCATAACAACAGCCCTCTTCGCCCTCAACACACGAGAGGGAGGGCTCACCAATGTGTCACAAGCCCAGATTAGGAGCGCCTCTAGGAAACCTGCCCTGCACCTGGAGCGAAGGCAGTTTGGCACCACTTTCACAGCCATGACTATTTATACCTAACGTTTGATTTTCAAGTTTTCACAAAGTGTCCCTTATTTTGGTGAAAAATCCCATATTTTTAGGTAAATGTCCCTTATTTCTTATATCAAAAAGTGGCAACCCTACTCTGGTGTCGCTGTGAGAAGGTCCTCCATTGTGCATGTGGTAGAGCTCAGGTTCCATTGTAATAGGTCAGGGCTGTCCAACTTCTTCCGACCCAAGGGCCGGAAGAAGTGTCACTGATCACCTGGGGGGCCGGAGGTGATCAGTGAGCAGGGGCGGGCCGCTTGTGGGGGGTGGGCGGGGCGGGGCCACTGTGGGGGCGGGCGGGGCCGCCACTCACGTAGCCCTCCTCTTTCCCCTCGACTGCCTTCTTCCTCTGTAGCCACTCCTGCTTCTCGCTCGCGCCTGCCGCCCGGGATCCGAGAAGTGGTGCGAGTGGGGAGAAGCAGGAGGGGCTACAGAGGAAGCCGGCTGCATCCTCCTTCCCTCCCTTCCCACCGCGGCGGGCGGCGATCTCCGGCCGCGGCGGCGGGGAGAGAGGGGCGAGCCGCGGGGATCACCGCCCGCTGTGGTGGGAAGGGAGGGAAGGAGGAAGCGGGGAGGAGGAGGAAGAGAGCTAGCTCCTCCCTGCACCGCTTGTCCTCTCACCGGCGCCGATGCAAACCGGTTTGCATAGGTGCCGGCGAGAGAGGGAAGAAGAGGGCAGTGCAGGGAGGAGGAGCTGGCTCCCTTCCTTCTCCCTGCCCCGCCTCCTCCTCCTCCCCATCGCTGCGATCTCGCAGCGGCAGCGCGGAGAGAGGGATGGGGCGGTGCAGGGAGGAGGAGCTGGCTCACTTCTTCCTCCCTGCCCCGCCCCCGGCCGCCATTTTTTAAAAAATATTTTAATTTTTTAAAAAAATTAAAAATGGCAGCCGGGGGCATAGCGGGGGCCATGTCCAACAGGCTGGGGGACCGTGCACGGCCCCCGGGCCGCCTGTTGGACAGCCCTGTAATAGGTGGTCTGTGGTTTGCTCTTCTCCACACTCACATGTTGTGGGCTCCACTTTGTAGCCCCATTTCCTAAGGGTAGCGCTGCACCTAATGGTGCCCGAGCACAATTTGTTCAGTTCAGCCCCTTCCAAGTTGCCCCGTCTTCTATGTTTTTCTCATCCAGTCTCAGCCACTGATTGAGGCTCTGAGTTTTAGCCTGCCACTTTTGGACTCTTGCTTGCTGAGGTGTTCCTGCAAATATCACTGTGTAGATCTTAGAAAGCTATATTTTGATTTAAGACGTTGCCATGCTGGCTGATACCCAAACAGTGGATGGATGTCAGGTGGTGCAATACTGGCTAAACAATATAATTTTTCTAGTGGTGTAAGGTGTAGATATCCTGTGATAATGCGACATGTCTCATTAAGATCCTCATCCACTGTTTTAACATGGTGAGATGTATTCCACACTGGACATGCGTACTCGTGCGTAGGAGCCGCGGTGGCGCAATGGGTTAAACCCTTGTGCCGGCTGACCTGAAGGTTGGCGGTTCGAATCTGCAAAACGGGGTCAGTTCCCATCTGTCAGCCCCAACTTCCCATGCAGGGACATGAGAGAAGCCTCCCACAGGATGGCAAAACATCTGGGCATCCCCTGGTCAACGTCCTTGCAGACGGCCAATTCTCTCACCCCAGAAGCGACTTGCAGTTTCTCAAGTGGCTTCTGACATGATTAAAAAAAACTTTCTTCAATGCTGAGCAAATCTTGCTAACAAACCCAAACATTGGAGATGGCTTAAAAACACACAACCGCAATGCATGCCAGTATCACACATTCCTATCCCCTTTCGTTCTTGCCTCGACTAAAACCAAAGAAGGGTCTGTATGAATGCCTATGCTTGTCTTTCTCTTGGTCTCACTTTTCTTTTCTTCTCTTCTCTTCTTCTTCCTCTCCTTCACAGCTGATCCCTTACTGGGAGAAGACTTTTGACATTGACTTGTCTAGGCCTCAGATTGGTATTGTCAATGTAACAGATGTAAGTATGTGCCAATATGTGTGTGTGTGTGTGTGAGTCCCTCCTTTATGCAAACTGCTGAGTGAAGATTTTGGAAATATATATATTTCCATATATTCATCATGAGATATCTTGGAGGTGGGACCCATATCCAAACACAAAATTCATGTTATGGTATATATACTCAATATTTTAAATTTTTGTGCATGGAGCAAAGTTTGTAGACATTGAAGCATCAGTACACGCCCGTACCTTGGGAAGTCTAACTTGGCCACAGTAGTACACACTCTGGTTACATCTCGTATAGATTACTGCAACGCGCTCTACGTGGGGCTGCCTTTGAAGACAGTTCGGAAACTCCAACTAGTACAACGGTCGGCAGCCAGATTACTAACTGGGGCGACATACAGAGAGCACACCACCCCCTTGTTGTGTCAGCTCCACTGGCTGCCGGTCCACCTCTGAGCCCAATTCAAAGTGCTGGTGTTGACCTATAAAGCTCTAAATGGTTCTGGCCCAGCTTACTTGTCCGAACGCATCCACCCCTACGTTCCACCTCGAAATCTAAGATCATCCAGGGAGGCCCTGCTCTCACTCCCGTCTACAGCTCAAATGCACCTGGCGGGGATGAGGGACAGGGCCTTCTTGGTGGTGGCTCCCCACCTATGGAACACACTCCAAACTGAGATAAGATCGATCACACCTTGCTGTTGTAGTGTCATACCTGTACTCCTGCCAGTCCTTTGGCTTTGTCACACAACGTCGTTGTACCCCAGACGTTGTGCTGCAGCTTCATGGTCAGGATTGCAGATTTGTGGCTTCCTGACGCATGCGCATAAGTCTCTGATAGTTTCGCCAAAGTAATGCTTATGACATATCATAGGGGTGTTATCACGCTATGCTATTATAGTGTCATACCTATACTCCTGCCAGTCTCTTGGCTTTGTCACACAATGTAATTGTACCCCAGACATTGCAGCTTCATGGTCAGGATTGCAGATTTGTGGCTTCCTGACACATGCGCACAAGTCTCTGATAGTTTCGCGCCAACATAATGCTTATGACATCTCATAAGAGTGTTATCACACCATGCTGTTATAGTGCCATAGCGATACTCCTGCCAGTCCTTTGGCTTTGTCACACAACGTTGTTGTACCCCAGACGTTGTGCTGCAGCTTCATGGTCAGGATTGCAGATTTGTGGCTTCCTGACGCATGTGCACAAGCCTCTGATAGTTTGACCAACGTAATGCTTATAACATATCATAGGGGTGTTATCACACTATGTTATTATAGTGTCATACCTATACTCCTACCAGTCTCTTGGCTTTGTCACACAATGTCATTGTACCTCAGACATTGCAACTTCATGGTCAGGATTGCAGATTTGTGGCTTCCTGGCGCATGTGCACAAGTCTCTGATAGTTTTGCGCCAACATAATGCTTATGACATCTCATAAGAGTGTTATCACACCATGCTGTTATAGTGTCATAGCGATACTCCTGCCAGACCCATGGTCTTGTAACACAATTTCATTGCACCCCAGACATCGTTGTGCTGCAGCTTCATGGTCAGGATTGCAGATTTGTGGATTCCTGACACATGCGCACAAGTCTCTGATAGTTTTGCCAATGTAATCATAGCAGTGTTATCACACCATGCTGTTACAGTGTCATAGCTGTACTCCTGCCAGTCCCTTGGCATTGTCGCACAACGTCATTGCACCCCAGACATCGTTGTGCTGCGGGACCATTGAAAATGTGTTGTTGTTGATTTTTTTTGTCCGGCCCTGGAAAGAATCAATTAATGACTGCTTTGTCACCGCAACAGCCATTCAATAACTCCCTCACCTCCCTCCTCCTGATGTTCTTTGTCCCGCAGGCCGATAGTATATGGTTGGAGATGGACGATGAAGACGACCTCCCCACCACAGAGGAGCTTGAAGACTGGATCGAGGATGTGCTGTCAGGAGAGATCAATACTGAAGATGATGACGATGATGATGACGACGATGATGACGACGACGACGATGACGACGATGATGACTAAAGTTTAAAACCTCCCATTCTTTGCGAAAGGCAGACCCTGCCCGGGGAGGCCCACCTGCGTCGCCTCTTTTCCCAGAATGCCATGCAGGTGGACGCCACCGCAGAGCGTCTGGCCTTGCACCAACGCGGCGTGTGCCACCATACCCTCACGAGAACGTATTTTTATATTGATCCTATTGACGTCAAAAGGTGTCCCTCCACCCTGTCCTGAGCATCTCTCGGTGACCCCATTCTGACCCCACAAAATCCTTCTGTTCTGGGAAGTCAAGTTTACCCTTCTGTGTTCCCATATATTTGGTGCTCTTTTTTCTGTCTGCTCAAGCCTTTTCTTTGTGGTCCTTCATCCCATAGATCGCTGTAGTCTACTTTGCCCTCGTTGGCTTGGTGAATTGCCCATTGTGAGTCAAGTCTTAAACCCTATCCTCTAGATTCCCAAGATTACGGCAACTTGGCAAAGCTCCCTATGGAGGACAAGCTAATAATAGTGGTTGTTCCCAAAGGGAGAGACACAGAAGCTGGTCTCCATGGGGAAGAGAGGGGATTGAGACCCTCCTTGGAAGGTAGACTTGGTAGAGCCCAATCTTCTGCCATGTCCACAGCTTCACCAACTCCTTACTCCGTCGTGTAGCTCCCTTTGCTCCCCAATAATGCCCACCCTGCAATGTTGGGAAGAGTTGGGAAGCTTGGAAGACCCACACCAGGTTTTGAAATGTTGCAATGTTAGGCAGATGTTGGCTGGCGTCCGGTCAGCCCCAACTCAAGCAGAACCGATGTTGAACAGCGAGTCAACACATAGGTAAACCCAGTTGGTCCAACCTTGGTTGGGATTCGCAACTGGATCCAGGCCTATAACTCCTTCAACTCTACACTAGCCATTGCTCATTGGAGGATTCTGGGTCTTACAGTCCACCAAAGTAATATAGTGTTCCCTCGCTACTTATTTATTTATTATTTATTTACCATATTTATATACCGCCTCTCTCAACCCAAAGGCGACTCGAGGCTTCCTGACACATGCACACAAATCTCTGATGCACGCCAACGTGATGCTTATGACATATCATAGAGGTGTTATCACACTATGTTGTTGTAGTGTCATAGCTATACTCCTGCCGGTGCTTTGACTTTGTCACACTAAGTCATTGCACCCCAGACATTGCAGCTTCATGGTCAGGATTGTACATTTGTGGCTTCCTGACGCATGCGCACGACTCTGATAGCTTTCCCAACAAAATGCTTATGACATATCATAATAGTGTTATCACACCATACTGTTATAGTGTCATAGCTATACTCCTGCCGGTCCTTTGACTTTGTCACACAATGCCATTGACCGCAGACATTGCAGCTTCATGGTCAGGATTGTAGATTTGTGGCTTCCTGATGCATGCGCACGAGTCTGATAGCTTTCCCTACAAAATGCTTATGGCATATCATAATAGTGTTATCACACCATATTGTTATAGTGTCATAGCTATACTCCTGCCGGTCCTTTGACTTTGTCACACAATGCCATTGACCGCGGACATTGCAGCTTCATGATCAGGATTGCAGATTTGTGGCTTCCTGACGCATGCGCACAAGTCTTGGATAGTTTTGCTGATGTAATGCTTTATGACATATCACCATGCTGTTACAGTATCATAGCTATACTCTTGCCAGTTCCTTGGCTTTGTCACACAATGTCATTGCACCCCAGACGTTGCAGTTACATGGTCAGGATTTGTGGCTTCCTGACGCATGCTGCATGACGCAGTTCACTTTTCGTGGACTCGCTGTTTCGCAGGATTTTTTTCCTCCTGGCAACGATGGAGTGTGGAAGGGGGTTTCACCCTCTCCTTCGGGAGAGAGGCAGCCAATCAAAAAAATAGAGAGAGGAGATACAAAGCAGTACGTAAATCACGGCATTATAGCCCCTTCCTTGTAGCTAGCAAAAAAAAAGGTGTGCGGTGTCATCGCTTCTGCCTCGCCCTCGGAATGTGGGATAGAGCGCCCCTACTTTGCGGAGTTTCACTTTTCGTGGGTGGTCGTGGAACGTAACACCCGCAAAAATGAGGGAACACTGTATTTCCTAGTTCTGCTTGAGGCTGGGGTTTCCTGAAATAATGCCCACTCTCCCAATCCCAATTACTAGTGGGCAGCAGTCTAATGCGCAGAGATGTGTAGTCAAGCTGAGTGGCCATATTCAGCACAGCGATAAAACAGCGAGAACAGCTGGATACTTCCTGTTCTTCCTTAAATAGTGCCCCAAACACCCTTCCCCATGCTATTTCCTCCTTCTACGTCTATGGCTCACATCCTTTTTGGTCCTCATGATCAAATGCTCTGTCCTTAAGGGCGTTTGGCTAATTTGTTTTCAAAATAAAGCTCTTTTCAGAAGCAACATGATGCCGAATTACTTGAAGATGCATTTCCCCCCCTCGTAATATGATGTTACTTTGTCTCTTAGGAGGTAAATATTTGGTCTAAAGTTATCTGTGATGTTTTGGGGAAACGGGAGAATCGGTTGGGAAAGGTTGGGGGGAACCCACGCAGCACCCGATGGGGGGACAATGTACAATTTGTATATTTTTCAACAACTTTGTACAGATCAACCAAAACAATTTTAAAAAATCAAACAACCATAACCCCGACTTGTGAATGCTTATTTCCTGGAATATACGG
>JARBWK010000019.1:13215364-13239046 GCA_030556195.1 Anolis apletophallus
GACAGTTGGCGAGGGTCCCTGTCGAACTTTACCTTTAGGTCCCTCCGAGATCCCGTCATCTCTTGGCTCTGGTCCCCAAGCCCAGATGGGGTGTAGAGCGTCCCTTCTGGAGTCGGAGGAGCTCCTCCGAGAACCTCACCGAGGGCCTTCCTGGCTGTCCCACTCCTCGACTCCGGCCTCTTCCCGCAAAGACGGGCTCGGGGGTCTCCCAAGGCCTCTCCTCCGGCCTACTCATCAGTAGGTCCAATTGCGCCTGCATCTTCTGCATCGCTTCCGACATCTGGAACATCTGCACCTCCATCCGCAACATCTCGGTGCTGGGTGCTTTCACCTTGCGACGAACATCCTTCGGCGGTCGGGTCTGGTCAAGGTTTTCCTCGTCTCCCATCCGGTCACCACCACCTGCGGTTCTCCACCGGACGCTCGGTCTTCGATCTCCTACTCGGCCCCATCTTCCTCCTCCAGCTCCTCGTCCGGGACTGTCGGAGGTTGTTCTTCGAGGGCTTCCTTCGGCTTGAGACATCTCTGCGAAGTTGGTTACGGTCGGAGGTTTTCACGGCCGTAGAAGTTGGTGAGTCTATCTTTATGTAACGCTCCGGAAAGGGGGGGGCCGATAAACCAAACTCACTCCAAGCAGGTTGGAAGATAGATCATTTATTGGCTCCTTGCTCCAGGCTGAACAAAGATAGACTAAAGAAAGCCCCGGCAAACATCCCTCAAGGCTCCCTCCCGGCCCGCCCCGTTGGGCCCCTCCTTCCAAGGCTTGACCAAATGGCCAGTCCACATATCAAAGGCCAGGAAGGTATCTGGCAGATCAAAGGGGATGAGCCCGGTGGCTTCCCGCCCGGCAGTGTCCTTATCACTTGGCGCGATCGGCTTGGTCCGTTATGGCATGAAACGAACCAACCGGAGCTGACAGTCCACCAGAAAACGCAGTATTTTCTGTTGGTCATGGTGGGTCTGTATGGAAAGTTTGGCCCAATTCCATCGTTGGTGGAGTTCGGAATGCTCTCTAATTGTAGGTGAACTATAAATCCCAGCAACTACAACTCCCAAATGTCAAGGTCTATTTTCCCTCAAACTACACCAGGGTACACATTTGGCCATATTGAGAATTCGTGCCAAGTTTGGTCCAAATCCATCATTGTTTGAGACAGTCCACAGTGCTCTCTGGATGTAGGTGAACTACAATTCCCAAACTCAAGGTCAATGCCCACCAAACCTTTCCCATATTTTCTGTTGGTCATGGGAGTTCTGTGTGACAAATTTGGTTCAATTCCATTGTTGGAGTTCAGAATGCTCTTTGATCGTAGGGGAAACTATAAATCCCAGCAACTACAACTCCCAAATGTCAAGATGTATTTTCCCTAAAACTCTACCAATGATCTCATTTGGTCATATTGAATATTCGTACCAAGTTTGGTCCAGATCCATCGTTGTTTGAGTCCATAGTGCTCTCTGGATGTAGGTGAACCACAACTTCCAAAACTCAAGGTCAATGCCCACCAAATCCTTCCAGTATTTTCTGTTGGTCATGGGAGTTCTGTGTGTCAAGTTTGATTCAATTCCATGGTTGGTGGAGTTCAGAATGCTCTTTGATTGTAGAGGAACTATAAATCCCAGCAACTACAACTCTCAAATGACAAAATCAATTCCTCTCTCCCAACCCCACCAGTATTCAAATTTGGGCATATTGGGTATTAGTGCCAAATTTGGTCCCATGAATGAAAATACATCCTGCATATCAGATATTACATGTTGATTCAGAACAGTAGTAAAATGACAGTTATGAAGTAGCAATGAAAATAATGTTATGGTTGGGGGTCACCACAACATGAAGCTGTATTAAGGGGTCGCGGCATTAGGAAGGTTGAGATCCACTGCTTTATGTGAAGTTTTTGAATAAACCTTCAAGTCCCCTGTCAATTTATGCTGCTCCCATTCATTGCAGAGGATTTTCCTTGGCACAGAACAACAGTGTGTATATACCAAATGGTATTAGACTATATATGCTAGTGCATGTAAGGAATAACGCAACCCCCGCAGATAAGAAAATAGTATATCTATTGGTGCATCAAAAAGTTCTATTCACAAAGTAACATGGATAGTACAGATACAATGTGGGAAAGCAAGACGCATCCAATCCGCCCCCCAATGTACTTGCATGTAGATATTAGTAGTGCTGAGCTGCGTTCACAGTGTGGTGGAAAGGCAGGCGTGAGCTGCTCGGGTTCGGCGTAGGCCGGTCCGGCAAGGCGGGCGGCGCTCCCTGATGACGTGTGTAGGCGCCCGCACTGGACGTCGTCGACGTGATGATTGATTTGTAGACGTCAGCACGTAAGGGGCGTGGGGAGGCCTGGACGGGTGCGGTGACGTCAAGGGGGAAATCCCCAATGGGAAATCCCAGGCACTCCCTGGCGTCTTCTCGCGAGGAAACCCAAAACTCTCTTCCCCTCTGGCAAAGTAGACCAGGCGTGTCAGAGGAGGCCCCCAGGTTGGAATCCCGGGAACCAAGACGCGGAAGGGGATGGTGGGATATCAAGTAGGGTGGGTTGGATTCACAAACATACAAATAGCAGTCTAATGAACGGCATCAATGCCCATTGAGGGAAAATTCCCCCAAGACTCGTGTGTGGGAGGAGGCGGTGTGGCTTCCTCTCAACACATAGGCTTGGTGTGTAGCACAGCCGACGGCCAGCTTAATGATAATTCCAGCGCGGCCACATTCAGACCGTTTCGGGCAACATGTGTAGGCTCCTTTCTCAAGGCTCTATGGCTAGGCCAAGCAGTAGTCACTACAAATATAAGCAATAAAGGAAATCAATATCCACAAAATTATAACAAACACCAATACACAGCCAATTTTTTTTGCAAGACGCATCCAATCCGCCCCCCAATGTACTTGTTTTTTTTTGCAAGACGCATCCAATCCGCCCCCCAATGTACTTGTTTTTTTTGCAAGACGCATCCAATCCGCCCACCCAATGTACTTGGTTTTTTTGCAAGACGCATCCAATCCTCCCCCCAATGTACTTGTTTTTTTTTGCAAGACGCATCCAATCCGCCCCCCAATGTACTTGATTATTTTTTTTGCAAGACGCATCCAATCCGCCCCCCAATGTACTTTTCCCACATTGTATCTGTACTATCCATGTTACTTTGTGAATAGAACTTTTTGATGCACCAATAGATATACTATTTTCTTATCTGCGGGGGTTGTGTTATTCCTTACATGCACTAGCATATATAGTCTAATACCATTTGGTATATACACACTGTTGTTCTGTGCCTACTGTAACCAGCCTGCTCGTTTACTCTGTATCTGTTAGAGGATTTTCCTAGGCAGGGATTATTTGAAGATGTTTTAGTCAGCTCCTTCCTCTGAAACATTGCGGATAGTATCTGGTGTTCCTTGGCAGTCACCCATCCAAGTACTTTCTTTTTGTGTTGCTTCTATGTGAGAGAATTGGTTGTCGGCCAGGACATTGCCCAGGGGACTCCCCGAAGTTTCGATGTTTTACCATCCTTGTGAGAGGCTTCTCTCATGTCCCTGCATGGGAAACTGGAGCTGACAGAGGGAGCTCATCCATATTCTCCCTGGATTTGAACCTCCGACCTGTTCAATTTGTTTTGATGTCAGGCCCGGATTACCCATAAGGCCACACTAGGCCATGGCCTATGGGCACAGGCCTAGGGAGGCGGCAGACCCCCAAAGTTCAAGCAAAACCGCAACGTGCGGCATGATGACTCTCTTTCTCGGGGGAGGGCGGGGGGAGAGCACTGTGAGGGGGCGGGGGAGGAGGGAATGGCGCCTCCCCCCTCGCCAAGGAAAGAGGGCACGAGGAGGATGAGGCAGAGGGAAGCCCTGCCCCGGAGCTGCTGGCAGGCATGCACGCATGGCAGGAGGGCGCCTCTGCCTCCTCCGCCATGTCCCTGGGTGCTGCGCATGGCTGGCAAGGGTCCCAGGGGCTTCCCTTCTTTCCTCCTCCTCCTTGGGAGGAGGAAGGAAGGGAAGCCAACGGTGCCACTGCCGGCCATGCGCGACACCCAGGGACACGGCGGAGGGAAAAGAGGTGCCCTCCTGCTGCGCGCGCATGCCCACCAGCGGCTCCAGGGTGGGGCTTCCCTCCGCCTCGTCATCCTCCTCACGGCCAAGGAAGGAGGGTGCGAGCAGGATGACGCGGAGGGAAGTCTTCGGCGTTGAGTATTTATGTCACAGCGGATAGACAACAGAAATATAGAAGTTTAATTCCCCATCGGCCCAAAAACTCCAGTCTCTGTTCGAGTGAATAATGAAACTCTCATTCAATTCATAAGGTAAATATATAACTTTGTATTGAATTGTATTTAACAATAACTGGCAAAACATCGAAAAACAACAGCCATCACAGCTACCTTTCTAAACATCCTTTCCTCACAGATATTAAATCCCAACTGACAAATCCCAACTGTCACTTTGTAACTGACATTCCTCAAGGTTCCATTTAGCAGTCTTGAGACAGCGCCATCTGGTGTCAAACATGTCACACTGCAGGTCATCTCAAACTGCGAAAATATATCTTGTGCTGACTCATGAATTGCTATTCAAAATGCAATAATCTGACAGGAAGCCCTGCCCCCAGGACAGATGGCGCATGGTAGGCATGCGCACGCGGCAGGAGGGCGCCTCTGCCGCCTCCTCCGCCGTGTCCCTGGGTGCCCAAGGAAGGAGAGCGGGGCGAGGATGACGCGGAGGGAAGCCCCACCCCCGGGGCCGCTGCCGCACATGCCCAGCAGCGTCCCGGGGGCAGGGCTTCCCAAGTGTGGCCTAGGGCGCCAAAATCAGTTAATCCGGGCCGGTTTGATGTGTTACCATCTTTGTGGGAGGCTTCTCTCATGTCCCCACATGGGGAGCTGGAGCTGACAGAGGGAGCTCGTCCGTGCTCTTCCCCAGATTTGAACCTCCGACCTGTCAGTCTTCAGTCCTGCTGGCACAAGGGTTTAACCCATTGCACCATTGGATGGTCCGGTTCCACAACATGAGGAACTGTGTTAAGGGGTCGCAGCATTAGGAAGGTTGAGAAACACCGATTTAGCGGGACTGCTTTGATTTGATTTCGATGAATATTTCATCCTCTGAGAAGAGAGGAACTGTTGGGACGCAATGATCCCTCATTTCCCAATTACGAAATCCTGGATTTTGGTAGCTTGTTGATGGGATGTGGCGTGTGAAAGATGTGGCACACGGGAAGGGGGATAAAAGATGCTGAAGTTGGAAGGAAGTAGATTCTTCTGCACGTACACATCGCCGGCTCCCGAAGAGTCGTTCTTCTTTGCTCCTGGCTCTTTTTTGCGTCTGGCGTTGCCAAGGATACAGCAACTCTGCCATAGAAACGACACGGCGGAAGTGTCGGTGCGGCCGATGGTCCACGGCACAAGTCGTAGACCGGAGCGGGTTAAAAAAGCAAAGGGGACGTGGCAAAAAGTGGAGCACATCTTCTCTCGCGTTTGGCACATCCATCACCTTTCAATGATGACCCACATCCCGGCTTTGGACAGCGACCACAGGAAGATCTACACGTGGAACAAATGCAGCTTGGCATGGCTCAAGGCAGCAGAGTCTTGGGATTTGCAGTCGAACTACAGCTTCCAGGATTCCCTTGTCCATTTGCTACTACTGTCTGGGGAATTCAGAGAGACATTGTCCAAAAAAGCTTCAAAATAGAGAGGCCAAAGACTAGAGCAGGGCTGTCCAACTTCTACCGGACCTTGGGCCGGAATTCCGGTCACTGATCACCTGGGGGGCCAAGCCCTGGCTCCGCCCCTTCCCTCCCCTGGCTCCGCCCCTCCCCCAGCTCCGCCCCCTCCCTGCCCCCGGCATTGCATAAATATACAATTACATATTATATTATTTAAATAAGGGGAGAGGGAGGGATGGATGGAACACATGAGGGGCATTAATATACAGAATATCAAGGCAGAAAATCCCACAATCTCTGCTTTGAACTGGAATATATGACTGTTCCACTGGCCACATTGATCAGCATTGAATGGCCTTGCAGTTGAAAGGTCTGTGTGCTTTCATTCTGCCAGTTTACCCCTGGCTGATTCCATTCAGTGCAAGTCATCAAAGTAAACTTAGGTAATTGCAAAGAATGTAAATATTTCTGGGGGAGGAAAAGGGGGAAAGGGGTGGGAGGCCTTTCCTTGAGCTCCCTCTCATTCAATTCCCCTCCCTCCTTTTCTCCTCCTCCCCTCCTCCTATGGCTGGCCGGTTCTCTCCTTCTCATTAAAGAGACAGTTCATGAAACGCAAATGAAGGGGTCAGAAAGAAAGGGGCTTGTGTGTGTGTGTGTGTGTGTGTGTGTGCGTCTGAAAGAGCCAGAGAGATCTTCCCTTTGCACTGGGGAGAGGTGTGCCCAGGGCAGGTCCCCCTCCTCCTCTCTCTCTCTCTCTCTCTCTCTCTCTCTGTCACTCACTCACTCATGCTCTCAGACACACTCCCTCCATCCCAAACCCCTTTTGCTTCCCTGGCGCTGAGGGCCTGAGCGCCTCCCAGACGGAGCAGCAGCAATCCTGAGAAGGAGGAAGCGGCGCTGCCGAGGGGGAAAGCCATGCGGCCGGGTCGCTCTTCCTGTTTGCTGCCAAGGGGGCGGGGCCCGAGAGACATCACTCCCTCCCATTGGCCCCCTCCCTCAGGAGAGAGGAGGCGGCCAATAGAAAGCCAAGTGGCGGGACCAAAAAAATAATAAAAAATATTTTTTTAAATTGAAAAAATATTTTTAAAATATTTTAAAAAATATATTATGTATTGCAGGAGGGTAAGGGGCCGTAGCCAAGGGGCTAGGGGGCCGTGTACGGCCCCCGGGCCGCCTGTTGGACAGGCCTGGACTAGAGCATGGCACAAAGGGCGGCTTTGTGCTAAGCACTATCACCAATGCCCAGAGAAGCAGATGACGAAAACAGGAGAACGGCCTGCCTCAGGGGAGTGTACTTGCTCCATCAATGTTTAACATTTACACAAACCCAGGCCCGGATTACCCATAAGGCCACCCTAGGCCAGTGTTTCCCAACCAGTGTGCCAGGGCACACTAGTGTGCCGCGAATGATCATCAGGTGTGCCGTGGGAAATTGGAACTTCCAGGGAGGAGGGGGGGAATCTAGTGTGTTGAAGTATAAAAACCCTAAGAAACCTACCTTGATAAAGACACAAAATTACAAACACACCCCCCCTCCCCACCCGTTGTCTACTTGGTCTCTCCCTCTCCATGCATTGGGAAGGCCCGCCTCCCTTTCCCCAAGTAGAGACCTCCTCTTGCCTCCTTGGGGTTCTGTGTGGGAAGTTTGGCCCAGTTCTATCATTGGTGGGGTTCAGAATGCTCTTTGATTGTAGGGGAACTATAAATCCCAGCAACTACAACTCCCAAATGTCAAGGTCTATTTTCCCCAAACTCCACCTGTGTTCACATTTGGGCATATTGAGTATTCATGCCAAGTTTGGTCCTGATCCAACATTGTTTGAGTCCACAGTGCTCTCTGGATATAGGTGAACTACAACTCCAAAACTCAAGGTCAATGCCCACCAAACTCTTATAGCATTTTCTCTTGATTATGGGAGTTCTGTGTGGGAAGTTTGTGTCTTTCCGCCATTCTATGTTGTGTTCATCGAAACAGGCCCAGGTTTCACACTAAGAGTATAAATACATTTAAAAACATATTAACTATATGTATCACTGTGTTAGAGTGTCATTTTGTGTCATTTTGGTTGGTGATGTGCCTCAGGATTTTGCAAATGTAAAAAGTGTACCGTGGCTCAAAAAAGGTTGGGAAACACTGCCCTAGGCCATGGCCTAGGGGCGCAAGCCAAGGGGGGCGCAGTTCACACGGACCAAAAAAAATGTTGAAACAAAACCGCAACGCACGGCATGGAGATGACTCTATCTCTCTCTCGGAGGAGGGCGGGGGGAGAGTGCTGCGAGGGGGGAAGGGGAGGAGGGAATGTCGCCCCCCCTCGCCATCGCCCCCGCCCCCTTGTCTAAGAAAGAGGGCGCGAGGAGGAGGAGGGAAGCCCCTGTGGCCGCTGCCAGGCATGCACGGCACCCAGGAACATGGCGGAGGAGGCAGAGGCACTCACGCCCTCCTGCTGCGCATGCCCGGCAGCGGGCCCGGGGGCAGGGCTTTGCTCCGCCTCCTCCTCCTCACGCCCTCCTTCCTTGACTCAAGGAAGGAGGGCGCGTGTTGCCGCAAGGAGGAGGAGGTGGGGGGTGCGGTAGAGGTTGGTTTGGGGGTGTAATTCCAAAGTGTGGCCTAGGGAGCCAAAAGGGGTTAATCCGGGCCTGCACAAACCATCAGCCACTGCCAGAAGGGACATAGTTTCATCTATGCCAAGGGTCGGGAACCTATGGCTCGCGACCCAGATGTGGCTCTTTTGACAGTTGCATCTGGCTCGCCGCCCCCTCTGCCTCTCCAAAATGGCTGCTGGCTCCTGTGCTAGCCAAACAGCTAGGCACTCCTGGTTGGCCCCTCCTCCTCTTCCCACAGGGATACAGGCAGTCAGGAGGAGGAGCTTGGAGGCAAAGGCTTGCGTGGGAAAAATCTCACCCCCGCTGAACTCAGAAGGGATGAGGGGGTGAGTGCAAGGCCCCCCACATGGCTAAGGCCATGCAGGGCGCCTTCGCCACTCACCTCTCGCCCCCGCTGGGCTCGGAAGGAACGAGGGGTGAGTGCAAGGCCCCCCACATGGCCAAGGCTATCCGGGCAGCCCTTGCCGCTAACCCCCACCAGGCTTGGAAGGTCTACACATCCATCACCGGGAGAGGGATGCGCCCCGGCGTTGCAAATACGCGGGGGGAAGAGGTCTCGTGGAGGGAGCACATGCCCAGGGCCGATGGAGCTGAAGCGATTGGTACTGTAAATCTAATTTATTGTACATGCCTCCCCCAACCTCCTCTAGCATTTTCTGTTGGTCATGGAAGTCCTGTGTGCCAAGTTTGGTTGAATTCTATTGTTGGTGGAGCTCAAAATGTTCTTTGATGCCTGGTGAACTATAAATCCACACCACTGCAATTAGTTGAATTCAGTCTTAAAATAGATTCTATGGCTCTCACTGAAATAAATTTCCAAATATTTTGCTTTCATGGCTCTCTGAGTCAAAAAGGTTCCCGACCCCTGTTCTATGCTGATGATCGTGCCATCACCGCCCAAGCAGGGAGCTTTGAAATGGTTGAACAGAAGCTATCCGAAGCTTTAGGTGCTCTTACTGCCTATTACAGGGAAAACCAACTGATTCCTAATCCATCTAAAATGCAGGTGTTGAGACTCCCACAGATGGCTCACAGACACGCCAAGCTAGTTAAAGTATTTACAGTTTATTCAAACAAAAAACATAGCCACAGTCCGGCATAAAAAAAACCCACACCCAAAAAGCCTATAAACAAAACAGGGAAGACATCCGTCTTTCGTAGTCTTTGGCCTTTCGAAGTCTGTGTGATGCGAAGACCCGTCTCAGAAGGAAAGGAGGAGTGCTTCTCAAACTCCAGGAGCTAAGTATACAAACAAACACATCAAAACCCCCGCAACCCACAGCAACTCCCCTCCACCCATTATACAATACCAAGAAGAGACAGGCACTCACAGCAACACAGGAAATGATCAAACGAAACACGGTAGTCACTAAACATAAAAACACACATTAAAGCCCCAACCCCCCAACATACAACAGTGTCAGCTAGAGCTGCCATAGCAGCTCCCCCCAGAACCCAACATGAAAACAGCCCAATACTCACAGCTCGGTGGGAATCAAGAACTAAGACACGAAGAATCAAGAGCACCAGATACAGGAACTAGCAACCCACCAGCAACACCTTGGCCGACCGCAGAATCCCAAATCCCCAGACCTTACTTTTATACCCTTACAAATCAGAGTCATCAGACTCCCCACCCAAATCTGCCTCAGTCCCCCCAGCTGCAGCACTGGGTGTGTTCCTCCAAGCCTCCCACCTTTGCTGAGCAGTTAAAGGACCCCAATCCGACTCAACATTTCCACTAGGCCAATCAGGATCACTCAAAAAGCCTAAACATGAGCTTTCGCTGGACTCAGCATTTAACACAGTCCTGCCATCCTGCACCAACGCTGAGTCCAGCTCTGTATCACTCTCTTCTGAGGTTAACTCTGCTTCAAACCCCCTCAAAAGTGTCATCACTGGCAGGCTCCCTAAGTATTTGTCGGACCTTTCTCCTTTGTTCTGCATCTTCCAAACTCACAACACTTGCAGCTCTCTTCCTCCCAGCTGCAGTAATTCTGCCCAAACCTCCCTCTTCAAGTGACATGTCCGACAAAGTATCCTCCTCCCAGTTACTACCTGTAGCAACTACAGGCTCAGCTTGCTCAACTACAACAGCAGGTGTGTGCTTTTCACCTTAAGAAAAGCTTTGAAGCTTACCTGGGAAGGAATCCCACTGGAGCATTGCAGCAAACTCAAGTACCTGGGAGTTACCTTGGACCATGCTCTGATTTACACAAAGCAATGCTTGAATATCAAGCAAAAAGTGGGTGCTAGGAATAATATCGTATGATAGCTGACTGGCAGAACCTGGGAATCACAACCAGACACAGTGAAGACATCTGCGCTTGCGTTTTGCTACTCTGCTGCTGAATATGCATGCCCAATGTGGAATACATCTCACCACTTTAAAACAGTGGATGTGGCTCTTTATGAGATATTCCACATTCTCACAAAATGTCTACAGTACACCATCGACTGCTGGAGAAATTACATTGTTTGGCTAGTATCGCACCACCTGACATCCACCGGGAAGCAGCATCCAGCAATGAAAGGACCAGGGCAGTTACATCTCTGGCCCATCCTCTGTTCGGATATCAGCTACCATGCTGATGCCTTAAGTCAGTGTTTCTCAACCTGGGGGTTGGAACCACTGGGGGAGGGGGGGGGGTTGCGAAGGGGTGTCGGGGGGTCACCAAAGACCATCAGAAACCCCTATTTTCTGTTGATCATGGGGGTTCTGAGTGGGAAGTTTGGCCCAATTCTATCGTCGTTGAGGTTCAGAATGCTCTTTGATTGTAGGTGAACTATAAATCCCAGCAACTATACCTCTCAAATGTGAGTGTCTATTTCCCCCAAACTCCACCAGTGTTCACATTTGGGCACATTGAGCATTTGTGCCAAGTTTGGTCCAGATCAATCATTATTTGAATCCACCGTGCTCTCTGGATGAAGGTGAACTATAACTCCAAAACTCAAGGTCAGTGCCCACCAAACCCTTCCAGTATTTTCTGTTGGTCATGAGAGTTATGTGTTTGTCAAGTTTGGTTCAATTCCATCAGTGGTGGAGTTCAGAATGCTCCTTGAGTGTAGGTGAACTATAAATCCCAGCAACTACAACTCCCAAATGATAAACTCAGCCCCCCGCCCCAACCCCACCTGTCGTGATGCAGATGCCAATTAAAGCCAAACCCAAGAGTAAAAAGGAATAACAAAGAGTTTATTGTACAAGAAATAGGAATGGGACTAACAAAAACTAGCCTAACTGGTCAAAACCCAAAAAACCCCACAGAGAAGCCCAAAAATCGCGGAAGGAATGATCAAAAGCAAACTAAAGATGTCATCTGCAACGACCTCAGAGGGTTGAGCCAATAGCATAGTCGGAAACCGGTCCGGAGTTGTGGGCAGGAGAAAGGCGGAGAAACGAGGAGACAATCCAAGGTCCACAGGAGAGAAAGTCCAGCGGAGTTCAAACCCCGCTACAAGGAACACACGGCTGTAGGAGTAAACTGGATCTAGAACACGATGCAAAATATCAGGTTACCAAACAGGATACAACACAGGATACCAAGGACAACTCCTTGCTCGCCGCAAGGAAACTCCCCCAAAAGCCCACACTAAATAGACCTAGAGATCAGACTCGCCCAAAGAGGACAACTCCCCCTGATTAGGCGTTGCAGCTGCTTCTCTCTCTGCAGCTGAAACCCTTTGTGAGTCCCTCCAAGATCCCCAGCGTTTTTCAAAACTTTAACGTATCCCAATCATTCCCTGAGGTTTCAGAGGGCCAGTCTTTATCACTATCAAACCCCAGAAAAGTATCACTACTGGTGGCTGCATCACACATCCTGAATCTCCTTTATTTGAGTCCAGTCCAACTCAGTATCACTTTCTTCTGACGAGCTTTCCCCATCCCTGGGAAAACCCTCAAAGGACTCAGAGTTAGTAGGGGCCATAAGTATTTGCCGTACTCTCTTTCTTTGTGCCAAACTTTCCCTGCTGGACTCACTTGCAGCCCTCTTTCTGCCTGCTCCAGCATTTAGGTTACTCTCAGCCCCACCCAGTTCCATACTACACGCAGACGCTGTAGATTCAGCGTCCTCCTCAGCCCTACTAGCAGGCAGCGCCGAGGACTCAATCACAACACCACCAGTATTCAAATTTCGGTGTATCAGGTATTGGTGCCAAATTTGGTCCAATGAATGCAAATACGTCCTGCATATCAGATATTTACATTACGATTCATAACAGTAGCAAAATGACAATTATGAAGTAGCAACAAAAATAATTTTATGGTTGGGGGTCACCACAACATGAGGAATTGTATTAAGGGGTCACAGCATTAGGAAGGTTGAGAACCACTGCCTTAAGTCAAGAAACAGCTACCTAAGAACTACAGAGATACTTGCAGGAACACCTCAGCAAGCGATAGTCCAAAAGTGGCAGGCTAAAACCCGGAACCTCAATCAATGGCTGAGACCAGATGAGAAACTCCCTCCTGGGCACACAGAAGAGTCGACTACCTGGAAAGCGCTGAACAGACTGCACTCTGGCACCATGAAATGCAGAGCTAAACTTAAGAGATGGGGCTACAAAGTGGAGTCCACGACATGTGAGTGTGGCAAAGAGCAAACCACAGACCACCAACTATAATGCGGCCTCAGTCCTGCCACATGCACAATGGAGGTCCTTCTCACAGCAACTTCAGAGGCACTCCAAGTGGCCAGCTTCTGGTCCAAAGACATTTAGTATAATGCCAAGTTTTGTGTGTGTGTGTGTTTTAAAACGCATTTTAGCTGTACCCTCAACTCTCTTCCGACACGATAAATATATAACCCAGTGTTTCCCAACCGGTGTGCCGCCGCACACTAGTGTGCCGTGAGTGATCATCAGGTGTGTCGTGGGAAAACCTCCAATATACCCTTTCTTCCCCTTCCTGTCAAACTGCTGCTGCTGCTTACGGGGGGAGAAGGAGAAGGAAGGGCCAGGTGGCAGCGAAGAAGAGGCCGGGGCGCCACCTCCTTGGGCCGTTTTCCCTCCGTGCGCGCTAGCCAGCCTCCAATCGAGGGAGGGAGGAGGGAAGGGAAGGGTGACATCACTCGGTCCCCGCCCCCTTCCCAGCGGTCGCCATTTGAGGAGGAGGAAAGGCCGGCAGAGAGGCTGAGGTGAGCGGAGGGAGGGTCGGAAAGGGGTGGAGTGTCCCCCTCCCCATGAGGAAGAGGCCCGCCTGCCCATCATTATTTGAGTCCACAGTGCTCTCTGGATGTAGGTGAACTACAACTCCCAAACGTCAAGGTCTATTTCCCCCAAACTCCATGTGTGTTCATAGTTGGGCATATTGAGTATTCAAGCAAAGTTTGGTCCTGATCCAACATTGTTTGAGTCCACAGTGCTCTCTGGATATAGGTGAACTACAACTCCAAAACTCAAGGTCAATGCCCACCAAATTCTTATAGTATTTTCTGCTAGTCATGAGAGTTCTGTGTGCCAAGTCTTGTTCAATTCCATCATTGGTGGAGTTCAGAATGCTCTTTGATTGTAGGTGAACTATAAATCCCAGCAACTGCAACTACCAAATGTCAAGGTATGTTTTCCCCAAACTTCACCAGTATCCACATTTGGGCATATTGAGTATCTGTGCCAAGTTTGGTCCAGATCTATCATTGTTTGAGTCCACAGTGCTCTCTGGATATAGGTGAACTACAACTCCAAAACTCAAGGTCAATGCCCACCAAATTCTTATAGTATTTTCTGCTGGTCATGAGAGTTCTGTGTGCCAAGTCTTATTCAATTCCATCATTGGTGGAGTTCAGAATGTTCTTTGATTGTAGGTGAACTATAAATCCCAGCAACTGCAACTCCCAAATGTCAAGGTATATTTTCCCCAAACTTCACCAGTATCCACATTTGGGCATATTGAGTATCTGTGCCAAGTTTGGTCCAGATCTATCATTGTTTGAGTTCACAGTACTCTCTGGATGTCGGTGAACTACAACTCCAAAAATCAAGGTCAATGCCCACCAAACTCTTATTGTATTTTCTCTTGGTTATGGGAGTTCTGTGTGGGAAGTTTGATTCCATTCCATCATTGGCGGAGTTCAGAATGCTCTTTGATTGCAGGTGAAGTATAACTCCCAGCATCGAAACATGCCCAGGTTTCACACTGAGTGAGTATATAAAGACATTTAAGAACATATTAACTATATGTATTACTGTGTTAAGAGTGTCATTTTGGTTGGTGGTGTTCCCCAGGGTTTTTGTAAATGTAAAATATGTGCTGCAGCTCAAAAAAGGTTGAAAAACACTAAGAACATAAGAAGAGCCATGCTGAATCGGACCTCAGCCCATCTAGTCCAGCATTCTGTATCACACAGTGGCCCACCAGTTGTACACGGGGATCTCGAGCAGAAGGGAGGGCAAAACCCTGACCTGCTCCCGACCCCCCACAACCAGTACCCGGGGAAATCCTGCCTACCTCAACCAACTCCGAGGTGGCACTTGAATGTCCTGATCTAACCAATGTCCAGCCTCACCCAATCTCCATGAAATGATGTCACCAAGTTGGATTATATTCCGTCACATCCATTGGAGTTTGCAGGTGCAGCAATTCCAGCCGTTTTGGGGCCCGGCACAGCGATCAGATTTCCGAGTATACATTGGCATTGCGTCAGCTACGCCGATTGATCCTTGCCGGGGGGAAATGAAAAAGGGCTCATGTATCAGCAGCTTAGCACTTAACCATGAGAAGCAGGAAGGAATGACAGGGGGGGGGGGGTTACAAATCTTTATTTCAAAACGTTGAATTCGCAACTACCTCAAGAGCCACTCTTTCCCACACAACCCCAAATGAAAGTCAGGAAATATGTGTCCAAGCAACATCAGGGCGAAGTATTACACTATGTGACACAAAGTTTAAGGTAAAGGCATTAAGTCTAGTCGTGTCCAACTCTGGGGGTTGGAGCTCATCTGCATTGCTAAACTGAAGAGCCAGCATTGTCCGTAGACACCTCCAAGGTCATGTGGACTGCATGGAGCGCCAATACCTTCCCGCTAGAGTGGTACCTACTGATCTCACATTTGCATGTTTTCGAATGGCTAGCTTGGCAGAAGCTGGGGCTACTGACAGGAGCTCATCCCGCTCTCCGCATTTGTACCTGTGACCTTTCGGTCATCATATTACCCCACCATGGGCTCCCACTGCCAAGATACCCATGGTAGCAATGCCCGTAGACTAGAACAGTGTTTCCCAACCAATGTGCCGTGGCACACTAATGTGCCATGAGCGATCATCAGGTGTGCTGTGGGAAATCGGGAACCTCCAATCCCCTTTCTTCCCCCTCCTGCCGAACACCTTTTCTTCTCCACTCGGGCTCCCTTCTTCCCAGCCTCGCTCTGCTCGCTTTGCCTCGCTTTGCTCTGGGGCGAGTCTGCGCAGTAGCGCCCGCACTGGTCACTTCTTCCTCCCTCCCCCTCCCCTCCTGAATACATGCACGCTGCCCCCTTGGATCAAAATGGCGGCAGAAGCGGCAGTGTAGAAGAAAAAGTAAGTGTTGGGCAGGAGGGGGAAGAAAGGGCGCGAAGGGGAAGGGGGAGGAAGAGGTCTCTGTTGAAAGCTGTCATGGGCAAACTTGGACCTTCCAGGTGCTTTGGACTCCAACTCCCACCATTCCTAGCAGCCTCACGCCCTTTCCTTCCCCCCCCCCCTCAGCCACTTAAGCAGGAAAGGGCCTCAGGCTGTCAGGAATGCTGGGAGTTGAAGTCCAAAGCACCAGGAGGGCCGAAGTTTTCCTATGCCTGTTTGAAGGACCTTAAAGTGGTGAGCCTCCTTCCAACATTGTGATTCTGGATAGAAAACAAACAACAAAACATAACATTGTTTGAGTCCACAGTGCTCTCTGGGTGTAGGTGAACTACAACTTCCAAACTCAAGGTCAATTCCCAAGCAAACCCTTTCAGTACTTTCTGTTGGTAATGAGAGTTCAATATGCCAAGTTTGGTTCAATTCCATTGTTGCAAGAGTTCAGGATGCTCTTTGATTGCGTGTTAACTATAAATCCCAGAAACTGTAACTCCCAAATGTCAAGGTCTATTTTCCCCAAATTCCATCTATTATAGCAGTGTTTCCCAACCTTTTTTGAGCCGCGGCACACTTTTAACATTAAAAAAATTCGGGGGCACACCACCAACCAAAATGACACAAAATGGCACTCTAACACAGTAAAGAACGGCTGGGGTTGGTGGCCTGCTGGGAGCAGCTGCTGGGAGTGCCGAAGCCCGGGAGGGCGGAGCCAGGCTGTGCCATGCCCCACCCCTACCCCCAGCTTCACCTGGGAGAGCTGAAGCTGGGGAGGGGGCAGGGCATGGTGCAGCCTGTAGGGAGAGCTGAAGCTGGGGGAGGGGCGGGCATGGTGTGGCCTGGCTCTGCCCTCCCAGCTTCAGCTCTCCCACAGCTTCTCCAGCCTTGAGGGGCAGTGCCAGAAGCCAGCGGTGCCAGAGCCAGCACAATGCTGGCTTGGCACTGTCCCCTCAAGGCTGGAGCAGCTGCTGGGAGTGCCGAAGCTGGGGAGGGGGCAGAGCCAGGCCGCACCATGCCCCGCCCCCTCCCCCCAGCTTCAGCTCCCCTACAGGCTGCGCCATGCCCTGCCCCCTCCCCCCAGCTTCAGCTCTCCTACAGAGGAGGAGCATGAGCGGTGGACGGGCTTCAGTGGGTGGGGCTCCTCCACGCGGCTTCAGCGAGCGAGGGGCGAGAGTCATGGTGGGAGTCGTGGCGGATTGGAGGCTGGCTGGGGAAACGGCCAAAGGAGGCAGCGCCCCGGTCCCTTCTTCTTTTTCTTCGCCACTGCCCGGCCCTTCCTCCTCCTCCCCCAAGCAGCAGGAGTTCGGCAGGAGGGGGGAGGAAGGGGGGCAGAGAGCTTTTCTCGCGGCACAGCAGGAGGTCCGTCACGGCACACTAGTGTGCCACGGCACACTGGTTGAGAAAGACTGTATTATAGTATTTTCTCTTGGTTATGGGAGTTCTGTGTGGGAAGTTTGTATCTTTCTGCCATTCCTGCCAGGGTATCTATGTTGTGTTCATCGAAACAGGCCCAGGTTTCACACTGAGGGTATAAATACATTTAAAAACATATTAACTCTATGTATTACTGTGTTAGAGTGTCATTTTGTGTCATTTTGGTTGGTGGTGTGCCCCAGGATTTTGTCAATGTAAAAAATGTGCCGTGGCTCAAAAAAGGTTGAAAAACACTGGGCTAGAACAGGCGCCTGGGATTATGGTCCCAGAAGCCAGACCAAACGCATGGCTGCATTTCTGCTGCTCTAAACTAAAATCTCCCCCAAGAATAATAAAAGCAGAATTTTATCCTGCATTGGGCAGCCGAGCCGATGGCTCTGGATGAATAATATATGTTAATAACAAGACATCATATGCAGGCCAGAGGCCAAGTTTGCATTGCAGGCACCCTGCTAGAAACCCTACGAGAGATCAATCCGCCCTGCTCCTTCGGCAGCACTTTTGAAGAACGCACTGCAAGCCTGCTCTTTCCTCAAAGTGCTGGGCAAGGGTTATTATGGGATGGGTATTTATTTTGACTTTTGTGAGCTGCCGTGAGTCCCAGATCATCATCACCATCAGCATCCTGTTAGTTACTCCTAACTGCTTTGCTCCAACACATAGACTGAATGGATCTACTCTCATCTGTATCTGTATACCTTTATAAAGCGGAATGTTTGTATGTATGTGTGCGGAGGGCGGGAGGGCGGGAGGGCGGAAGGGCGGATATGTGGCAGCCACTTTCACAGGCCACAGCGACCAGCGCGGGGTGATGGACCGGCACCAAACGTGGGACACATAACCCCCCTAACCCCCTTTACGCCCTGGAGCGGTTCGGGGACATGGCCCACGGATTATGGGATTTGTAGTACTTTCAAACACTTTGGTTCCCACAGACCACTGAGGCCACCAAAAGGACCAATACAGACCACACTTAGCACACACAGCCCCCATGACCCACTCTACGTCCTGGTGCAGTTTGGAGGAGGGTGGACCATGGATGATGGGACTTGAAGTACCTCTACTCACTTCCCAAGT
Organism: Anolis apletophallus; assembly: GCA_030556195.1. Lineage (NCBI taxonomy): Eukaryota > Metazoa > Chordata > Lepidosauria > Squamata > Anolidae > Anolis > Anolis apletophallus. Next base: position 13,233,710 of record JARBWK010000019.1, read on the forward strand.
TTGCTGCAACCCTCATCCAATCACTGATCAACACCAAACCTGGCACACAGAGCCCCCATGACCCACTCTACATCCTGGTGCAGATCGGAGGAGGGTTGACCATGGATGATGGGACTTGAAGTACCTCTACTCACTTGCCAAGTCCCCTGCAACCCTCATCCAATTACTGATCGAGACCACACTTGGCACACATAAACTCCATGACTGCCTTCACGTCCTGGTGAGGTTCGGGGGAGGACTGACAATGGATGATGGGATTTGTAGTACTTTCACACCCCTCTGTTCCCACAGACCACTGTGGCCCCCAACAAACACCGAGAAAGACCACACTTGGCACACAGACCCCCAGTGACCCACTCTACATCCTACTGAAGTTTGGAGGGGGCCAGAACATGGATGATGGGACTTGCAGCACCTTCCCTCACTTTCCAAGCCTGCTACAAACCTAATCCAATGACTGATCAACACCAAACCTGGCACACAGAGCACTCATGACCCACTCTACATCCTGGTGCTGTTTTGTGTGAGACGGACCACGGATGATGGGACTTGAAGTACCTTCACTCACTTCCTAAAAACAATGCAACCATCATCCATTCACCAATACAGACCAAACTTAGCACACAGAGCCCCCATGACCCAATCTACATCCTACTACACTTTGGGGGAGGGTGGACCAGAGATGATGGGACTTCCACTACCTTCAGTAATTTCATGATACCACTGCAACTCCCAATAATGATGGATCAAGACCAAACTTGCCACACAGAGCCCCCATGACCCACTCTACATCCTGCTGCACTTCTCAAATGACCCGGGCACCGCCGGGTCCCCAAGCTAGTCAGGACTAAAAGGCAATTTAGGCCAATAATAATAGTAGTATCATAGAGTTGGAAGAGACCTCGTGGGCCATCCGGTCCAACCCCATTCTGCCAAGAAGCAGGAAAATTGCATTCAAAGCACCCCGACAGATGGACATCCAGCTTCTGTTTAAAAGCCTCCAAAAAGGAGCCTCCACCACACTCCGGGCAGAGTTCCACTGCCGAACAGCTCTCCACGATCAGGAAGTTTTATGGACTTTTGTCTGCTTCTGAAGGACTTTCGGGAACTTTTTTGACTAACTAACTTCTCTAATTCTTTATTTGGCACATTAACTAACTGACTTCTTGTAAATCGCATGATTTCTTGACAATGGAAGGTACAAGACCCAAATAGCTCTTTCCTCCATATATGGCAATTAACATCTGCCTGAACCGTCTTGTGAAAGTTGTTGATTGCACATGTTCCTTAGGTGCTAATTACAAATGTTCCAGACAAGGCGGACCCTTAGTGGTAGCTCATTTCTAAATACAAAGGGGCGTATATTTTAACTTCTCTAGTTCAGTGTTTTTCAACCTTTTTTTGAGCCACGGCACATTTTTTACCTTTACAAAATCCTGGGGCACACCACCAACCAAAAATGACACAAAATGACACTCTAACACAGTGTTTCTCAACCTTCCTCATGCCGCGATCCCTTAATACAGTTCCTCATGTTGTGGTGACCCCCAACCATAATATTATTTTCATTGCTACTTCATAACTAAAATTTGCCACTGTTATGAATAGTAATGTAAATATCTGATATGCCAGATGTATTTTCACTCACTGGACCACATTTGGCACAAATACCCAATGTGCTCACATTTGAATATTGGGGGGTTGATTATGTTCTTTGGGAGATGTAGTTGCTGGGATTTATAGTTCACCTACAATTAAAGAGCATTCTGAACTCTGCCAATGATGGAATTGAACCAAATTTGGCACACAGAACTCCCATGACCAACAGAGAATGCTGGAAGGGTTTGGCGGGCATTGACCTTGAGTTTTGGAGTTGTAGTTCTCCTAAATCCTGAGAGCACTGTGAACTCAAACAATGATGGATTTAGACCAAACTTGGCAATATGCCCAAATATGAACACTGGTACAGTTTGGAAAAAGAGACTTGATATTTGGGAGTTGTGGTTGCTGGGATTTGTAGTTCACCTACAATCAAAGAGCATTCTGAACTCCACCAATGATAAAATTGGGCCAAATTTCTCACACAGAACCCCCATGAACAACAGAAAATACTGTCTTTTCTGATGGTCTTTGGCGACCCCTCTGACATCCCCTCACAACCCCCCCAGGGGTCCCAACCCCCAGGTTGAGAAACACTGCTCTAACACAATAATATATATAGTTAATATGTTTCTAAATGTATTTATACACTCGGTGTGAAACCTGGGCCTGTTTCGATGAACACAACATAGATATCCTGGCAGGAATGGCAGAAAGACACACACGAAGGTCTTGCTCAACAGCTGTCTGTCTCTCTCTGTGTGTTTAGTTTTTATCGCAGTCAAGCTAGAGAAGCTCATCTCACACAGATATGGGGTTGAAAACGGGAGCAATGTCAAAATAGACCAACAGAAAATACTGGGTTTGGTGGGCCTTAACCTTGAGTTTTGGAGTTGTAGTTCACCGACATCCAGAGAGCATTGTGGACTCAAACAATGTTGGATCAGGACCAAACTTGGCATGAATACTCAATATGCCCAAATGTGAACACAGATGAAGTTTGGGGAAAATAGACCTTGATATTTGGGAGTTACAGTTTCTGGGATTTATAGTTAACACACAATCAAAGAGCGTTATGCCCATCGTCTTCCGTGATGGAGGGGTATGGGGTTATGCTCTTGGTACTACTCAGAATGAAGTTGGTTTCCATCACCATCATTGCCACGCCTTGAAAAAACCCGGTATGGGAGAAACGGACCTGTTATGGCCTTGGGATCATTAGCATTCGTTTACCGTCGGCGCCTGAGACCTTAGGAGCATCTACACTGAGGAAAATAACATCGCGTTTTTCCTCCAACCAACTCCTGTGGACACCTTCCCTTGGATTTCCCTCTCTCCACCGCTACCTATCCTTCTATTCCTGAATACCCTGTGGATTACAAATATCCCAGCATCCCCATGGATCTGGCTGGGATCTGTGCCAAGAGGAACTCTATTAACTTTGGAATACTATCTGAACTGGTGGTAGGACTGGGATTGTGTGTCCCGTACACATTTGTGTCTTTATGAATTTAATGATGATATATTGAACTTACAACATTATCTTTAATATAGACTTTTGAATTTAATTAGTAGCACTCTTGTTTTTGTATTGATTCATGTGATTCACACTGAGGATTACTGCAGATGTGGGGAGCTGGGGGTCTGTCCATTCAAAGAAGAAAACTACAAATCCCATCTCGCCATGTGTCCAGAGTGGGCTGCTTGCTTCCCGGAGGTCCCAAGGGGTGACCGTAGCAAGTTCCCTGGGTCATGGGCTTCTGGACATCCACGAGACAGCAGCAGCGAGGAGCCATGGACGACAATCAGCTGGTCTCCATTTGCAGTATATCTTTTACTGATTAAAAAGGTTATTCCCAGGGCGTAGGGGCCCAATTTGTTAAAGCGAGATAGCAGTTAGTCTCATAATTAGCTTAGGAAAAATATGGCACCAAAATGGAGGCGATCTGTAGACCTGCGGATACAGGGGCCCGATGGGTTTCTATGTCCGCGGTTCAGAGGAACGCAGTTTCGGCCTCCCCGGGACGCTGTAAGAGCATCCCAGGCAAACTGGCCATGATCTGTGGCTTGGGGAAGGAAATGTTCATGCTTGGAGAGAGCTGGAGACAGTAAAGGGCACAATGTATCACTATGAAGAGGGAAAAGTTGCAATTAAGTGATTCGTTATTGAGGGATTTGTTACAATGTTACGGTGAGGGGAAGAAAGCAAAGTAAAGAAAGGCTGTTGGTTGAAGCTGCTGCTGTAGTCACACTCCCAGCAATGCTGGCCCAATGGGGCATCCAAACTTTGGCCCTCCAGCTGATTTGGATGTCAACTCTCACAATTCCTAACAGCCTCAGGCCCAAAGAGTAAAAGCAAGATAGCAGTTGGTCTTATAATTAGGCTAGGAAAAATAGGGCACCAAAATGGAGGCGATCCATTGACCTGCGGATACAGGGACCCATTGGGTTTCCATATCCGCGGTTCAGAGGAACACAGTTTCTGCCACACTCCTGGCGCTGCTGGCCCAATGGGGCATCCAGGAACTGCGGAACTCCCTGCTGCAGGTCAGATTAACTTGAACACAGGGGGTTGTTCGTCCTCACATCCACATAAATTTACATACTGCATAATCTCAGAAGCAATGCTATCATTATTTTTTTTTTCATTATGGAATTCATTTCTCCGCCATCCCTTCCCACCTCGATGCTTTGCATTAAAAATGCACGAGGAACGTTTTCCGATCTATTAATATCAGGCCTTGTAAAAGGTTCCCCCCCCTTGCTTTTCCCTTGTCTTTTAACACACACTTTTAAGTGGTGACTGTCAGAGCCATAAGCAGATATCAGAGGCCCGTGATTTGCTCCGATGTTAAGACGCAAATGTTTGCAAAGGTCGCTTTTAAAAGGACGCTTTTGTTTCTGCCTCGATGCCGAATTCTCCTCTTTTCTCTCCCAACGCTGTCCTGCCTGAATACCTTCCTTTCATGTTTGGACTGCACCTCCCAGAATCCCTCCCAGCCTGCATATGGAATAAGAACCATTAGGTAATGGATTCCCCTTGGTAGATACTAAGTCTCAGAGTAGTCCCAGAGGCATAATACAGTTTTTAATATAGATTTTCCTTGCCTGATCCTGAAAGGCCTTGGGAATAATAAAATCATCCTTCTGTGAATCCCGATGAAGCATAAAGAAGGTGTTGTTCTTCCCCTCCCCTTGCAAGAACCTTCGGCAACTCTTTGAATATTATTATTATTATTACTAGCTTAGGTTCCCGTCGTTATTAGAAAAAGTCAATTTTTAATTGTGCAAAATGCATAAGGTAGAAGGTGAATCCAGCTAAGACGGAGATCCTGTGGTTGGGTCGTCCGGGTGGGGTGGAGATCCAGCTCCCTCCCCTGGATGGCGTGACATTATGTCCGTCGTCGACAGTTAAAAGTCTTGGTGTCACACTGTTGTCGACCAGTCAGTTTAACCTCAGTTCCAGGCAAAGTGATGGAAACCATTATTAAAGAAAAAAATTACTAGGCACATAGAAGAACAGGCATTGCTGAAAGAAAATCAACATGGTTTCTACAAAGGCAAATCATGTCTTACTAACTTGATAGAATTCTTTGAGGGTGTAAATAAACACATAGATAAAGGGGACCCAGTCGATATTGTTTACCTTGACTTTCAAAAGGCTTTTGACCAAGTCCCTCACCAAAGGCTCCTAAATAAGCTCTCCAGCCATGGAATCAGGGGACAGGTCTTGTCCTG
>JARBWK010000019.1:13239146-13358183 GCA_030556195.1 Anolis apletophallus
GACAATCAGCTGGTCTCCATTTGCAGTATATCTTTTACTGATTAAAAGGTTATTCCCAGGGCGTAGGGCCCAATTTGTTAAAGCGAGATAGCAGTTAGTCTCATAATTAGCTTAGGAAAAATATGGCACCAAAATGGAGCGATCCGTAGACCTGTGGATACAGGGGCCCGATGGGTTTCTATGTCCGCGGTTCAGAGGAACGCCAGTTTAAAACCTCCCGGGATGCTGTAAGAGCATCCCAGGCAAACTAGCCATGATCTGTGGCTTGAGGAAGAAATGTTCATGCTTGGAGAGAGCTGGAGACAGTAAAGGGCACAATGTATCACTATGAAGAGGAAAAGTTGCAATTAAGTGATTCGTTATTGAGAGTTTGTTACAATGTTAGGGTCAGGGAAAGCAAAGTAAAGAAAGGCTGTTGGTTGAAGCTGCTGCTGTAGCCACACTCCCAGCAATGCTGGCCCAATGGGCATCCAAACTTTGGCCCTCAGCTGATTTGGATGTCAACTCTCACAATTCTAACAGCCTCAGGCCCAAAGAGTAAAAAGCAAGATAGCAGTTGGTCTTATAATTAGGCTAGGAAAAATAGGGCACCAAAATGGAGGCGATCCATTGACCTGCGGATACAGGGACCCATTGGGTTTCCATATCCGGTTCAGAGGAACACAGTTTCTGCCACACTCCTGGCGCTGCTGGCCCAATGGGGCATCCAGGAACTGCGGAACTCCCTGCTGCAGGTCAGATTAACTTGAACACAGGGGGTTGTTCGTCCTCACATCCACATAAATTTACATACTGCATAATCTCAGAAGCAACGCTATCATTATTTTTTTTTTCATTATGGAATTCATTTCTCCGCCATCCCTTCCCACCTCGATGCTTTGCATTAAAAATGCACAAGGAACGTTTTCCGATCTATTAATATCAGGCCTTGTAAAAGGTTCCCCCCCCTTGCTTTTCCCTTGTCTTTTAACACACACTTTTAAGTGGTGACTGTCGAACCATAAGCAGATATCAGAGGCCCGTGATTTGCTCCGATGTTAAAGACGCAAATGTTTGCAAAGGTCGCTTTTAAAAGGACGCTTTTGTTTCTGCCTCGATGCCAAATACTCCTCTTTTCTCTCCCAACGCTGTCCTGCCTGAATACCTTCCTTTCATGTTTGGACTGCACCTCCCAGAATCCCTCCCAGCCTGCATATGGAATAAGAACCATTAGGTAATGGATTCCCTTGGTAGATACTAAGTCTCTCAGAGAAGTCCCAGAGGCATAATACAGTTTTTAATATAGATTTACCTTGCCTGACCCTTAAAGGCCTTGGGAATAATAAAATCATCCTTCTGTGAATCCCCGATGAAGCATAAAGAAGGTGTTGTTCTTCCCCTCCCCTTGCAAGAACCTTCGCACCTCTTTGCATATTATGATGATTATTACTAGCTTGGGTTCCCGTCGTTATTAGAAAAGTCAATTTTTAATTGTGCAAAATGCATAAGGTTGAAGGTGAATCCAGCCAAGGCCCCGCCACAATCTAGCCACAGTGGTCCAAGCCACGGTCATCTCGAGACTGGACTACTGTAATCAGCGCCGTAGCCAGGATTTTGATTCGGGGGCTGAGTTTGGTTCGGGGGGGCTGAGACTGGGTGGAAGAGGGTCTACCCTAGCAAACCTTTTGTATTGTTATCCCAATAACTCCATTAATGTGGGATATAATGAGCATGGTGATCAGATCATGATATGAATAAACATAACAGTTTAAATAATGTACCAGTAAGGCCTTCGCGGACCACCTGAGAAGCCCCTTAGCCCCGGCTACATGCCTGCCTGTAATGCTCTCTACGTTGGCCTTCCTCTGTCGGTGATCTGGAAACTGAAGCTGGTCCAGAATGCGGCGGCTAGACTTCTGGCTGGCGTTTCGACGACCACCCATATAACACCTGTCTTGCAGGAGCTGCACTGGTTACCAGTGGATCACCAGATCACCTTCAAAGTGTTGGTATAGACCAGGGGTGCTCACACTTTTTCAGCATGGGAGCTACTGATTAAAAAACCAAGTCCCAAAGATCACCTACCCAGAAATGTAAAACGTATAACTATTTTCTTTTTTTTATTTATTTATATTTATTATTCATTTTTATGTACCGCTCCTTCCAGCAGGCTCGGGGCAGTTTACGTAAAATGAAGTTATAAAACATCAACATTTCAATTTAATAACAACAATATAAAACAGAGCATAAAAATACATCCAGCCACCCATTTCTCCCACACTGCCATATTACCACACATATTATCAGCCAGAAAGTAAGAAGAGAGGCTTTTGAATGGCAAGGCCATTTAATACTCAGCAAGGTAAACAAAGGACATGCAAAAATACATCCAACCACCCCATTTCTCCCACATTTCCATATTCCCCAACATATATTTCTCAAGGAACAAAGCAAGCAGAGAGGCTTTGGAGCTAAAGGCCATTTTAAACATTAAAAGAAACAAAGAGACATGCCACAGAACAATCAAGCACCCCACCCCAAGTAAAAGACCGTCCTTTGAGATGCGGTGAAATGATCCCAAGCGTCTTTCTCCTCCTCCTCCGTCATTGCTCCTATTTCCCACGGTGCCAGCATGCGTGCCGCCTCAAGAACTCACGAGAAGTCTGAGAGGCAGAATGGGTGCTTCTGCGCTTTGCTGTGGGGCCAGCCATGCATCGCGTCATCCAGGCCCACCCCCTTTGGTCTCCTACGACTCTGAGTGGCTGGAGAAGGACGGAGGGAGGAGGAATCCAAAAGAGGGGGCCCATTCTGCCTCTTGGACTCTGGAGCTGTTGGAGGCAGCGCGCGAGCAGGGAGTGGGGAGGTCACCAGGATGAGGCCTGAAGATCACCTTGGTGATCCCGATCACCATTCTGAGCACCCCTGGTATAGACCTTTAAGGCCTTGAACGGTCTGGGGCCAGCGTACCTTAGGGACCGCCCCATCCCATATTCTCCCGCTAGGCCACTACGCTCAGAGGGGGGTCAACTATTAGAGGTGCCGGGCGTCAAAGTGTATCATCTGACGTCCACAAGGCGGAGGGCCTTTTCAATAATTGCCCCCATCCTTCCTGCATTGCCTTCCAGAGTCCGTGTCCTGACGGACTTAATGGCATTCCGGAAGGCGTGCAAAACCCTCCTGTTTCGGCAGGCCTTCGGGTAGTACCGTTAAGATGGGTAGGCTCCTCGCCTTCCTGTGTCCTGCATCCTGCATATCGATGCAGCCACCTACATCTGTGCCTTGGCCTGCACTGTACTGTGCTCATGTATTTTACTGTATTTTATTGTGTTTTGAGTGTTTATGGTGTTTTTATCCTGTTTTAATCTTGAATTTGCTGTAAGTCGCCCTGAGCCATCCGGGAGTGGCGACTCACAAGTTTGAATAAATAAATAAATAAATAAATAAATAAATAATAAGGTCAGGCCCGGATTACCCATAAGGCCACACTAGGCCATGGCCTATGGGCGCAGGCCTAGGAAGGGCACCCGATTGAGCACCAAAAAAAAAAATTCAAACAAAACTACAACATGCGGCATTATGACTTTCTCTCTCTCTCTCTCTCTCTCTCTCTCTCTCTCTCTCTCTCTGCGAGGGGGCAGGGGAGGAGGGAATGGCACCCCCATCTCGCCATCGCCCCCGCCCCCTTGTCAAGGAAGGGGGGCGCGAGGATGAGGCAGAGGGAAGCCCTGCCCCCAGGGCTGCTGGCAGGCATGCGCGCGCGGCAGGAGGGCGCCTCTGCCTCCTCCGCCATGTTCCTGGGTGCTGCGTATAGCCTGCAGCGGCCCCGGGGGTTCCCTCCGCCTCATCCTCCTCGCACCCAAGGAAGGAGGGCGGGGTAAGGAGGAGGAAGAGGCGTAGGGAAGCCCCGCCCCCAGGGCCGATGCCGCACATGCCCAGCATCAGCCTGGGGGCAGGGATTCCCTTCCCTCCTCAATGCAAGGAAGGAGGGGCCGGCGCGAGGAGGAAAGTGTGGCCTAGGGCACCAAAAGGGCTTAATCCAGGCCTGCATAAGGTTGTGGGTCAACTACAACTCCCATGATGCCAGGTTAACTCCGAGAAACTCCATCAGTACTTAAAGTTTGTTATGTTGGACAAGTGTGCTATAGATCAGTGTTTTTCAACCTTTTTTGAGCCGTGGCACATTTTTTACATTTACAGAATCCTGGGGCACCCCACCAACCAAAATGACACAAAATGACACTCTAACACAGTAATACATATAGTTAATATGTTTTTAAATGCATTTATACACTCAGTGTGAAACCTGGGCCTGTTTCGATGAACACAACACAGATATCCTGGCAGGAATGTCAGAAAGACACAAACTTCCCACACAGAACTCCCATAACCAAGAGAAAATGCTATAAGAGTTTGGTGGGCATTGACCTTGGGGTTTGGAGTTCAAGTTCACCTATATCCAGAGAGCACTGTGGACTCAAACAATGTTGGATCAGGACCAAACTTGGCATGGATACTCAATATGCCCAAATGTGAACACAGATGGAGTTTGGGGAAAATAGACCTTGACATTTGGGAGTTACAGTTTCTGGGATTTATAGTTAACACACAATCAAAGAGCATCCTGAACTCTTGCAACAATGGAATTGAACCAAACTTGGCATATTGAACTCTCATTACCAACAGAAAGTACTGAAAGGGTTTGCTTGGGAATTGACCTTGAGTTTGGAAGTTGTAGTTCACCTACACCCAGAGAGCACTGTGGACTCAATGTTATGTTATGTTGTTTGTTTTCTATCCAGAATCACAATGTTGGAAGGAGGCTCACCACTTTAAGGTCCCTAAAACAGGCATGGGAAAACTTCGGCCCTCTGGGTGCTTTGGACGTCAACTCCCACCATTCCTAACAGCCTGAGGCCCTTTCCTGCTTAAGTGGCTGAGGGGGGAAGGAAAGGGCCTGAGGCTGCTAGGAATGGTGGGAGTTGGGGTCCAAAACACCTGGAAGGTCCAAGTTTGCCCATGCCAGCTTTCGACAGAGACCTCTTCCTCCCCCTTCCCCTTCGCGCCCTTTCTTCTCCCTCCTGCCAAACACTTTTTCTTCTACACTGCCGCTTCTGCCACCATTTTGATCCGAGGGGGCAGCGTGAGCGTGTTCAGGAGGGGGGAGGGAGGGAGGCGTGACCCGTGCGGCGCTACTGCACAGACCCGCCCCTGAGCAAAGCGAGGCAAAGCGAGCAGAGCGAGGCTGGGAAGAAGGGAGCCTGAGTGGAGAAGAAAAAGGTGTTCGGCAGGAGGGGGAGAAAGGGTCTTGGAGGTTCCAATTTCCCACGGCACACCTGATGTTAGCTCACGGCACACTAGTCTGCCCACGACACACTGGTTGGGAAACATTGGTCTAAGTCAGTGTTTCCCAACCAGTGTGCCGTGGCCCACTAGTGTGCCGTGAGCGATCATCAGGTGTGTGAAATTGGAATTGGAACTCCAACCCCCTCTCCCTCTTCCCCCTCCTGCCTCGCTTTGCTCAGGGGCGGTTCTTCCTCTCCCCCTCCCTCCTGAACACGCTCATGCTGCCCCCCTCGGATCAAACACTTTTCTTCTCCACTCAGGCTCCCTTCTTCCCAGCCTCGCTCTGCTTGCTTTGCCTCGCTTTGCTCACGCTGCCACTTCTGCGTGACCCATGCAGGTGCTACTGCACACACTCACCCCACATCTTCCTCACCCTGCGTTTCAGTACTTTCAGTACTTTCTGTTGGTAATGGGAATTCAATATGCCAAGTTTGGTTCAATTCCATTGTTGCAAGAATTCAGGATGCTCTTTGTTTGTGTGTTAACTATAAATCCCAGAAACTGTAACTCCCAAATGTCAAGGTCTATTTTTCCCAAACTCCATCTGTGTTCACATTTGGGCATATTGAGTATTCGTGCCAGGTTTGGTCCTGATCCAACATTGTTTGTGCCCAGAGTGCTCTCTGGATGGAGGTGAACTACAACTCCAAAACGCACAGTCAATGCCCACCAAACTCTTATAGTATTTTCTCTTGGTTATGGTAGTTCTGTGTGGGAAGTTTGATTCCATTCCATCATTGGTGGAGTTCAGAATGCCCTTTGATTGCGGGTGAACTATAACTCCCAGCTGTTGAGCAAGACTTTTGTGTGTGTCTTTCTGCCATTGCTGCCAGGATATATCTATGTTGTGTTCATCGAAACAGGCCCAGGATTCACACTGAGTGTATAAATACATTTAAAAACATATTAACTATATGTATTACTGTGTTAGGGTGTCATTTGGTGTCATTTTGGTTGGTGGTGTGCCCCAGGATTTTGTAAATGGAAAAAACGTGCCGCGGCTCAGAAAAGGTTGAAAAACACTGGCCTAAGTCAGTGTTTCTCAACCAGTGTGCCGTGGCACACTAGTGTGCCACGAGCGATCATCAGGTGTGCCGCGAGAAAAGCTCTCTGCCCCCCTTCTTTCCCCCCTCCTCCTGCCGAACTCCTGCTGCTTGGGAGAGGAGGAGGAAGGGCCGAGCGACAACGAAGAAAAGAAAGAAGGGGCCGGGCGCCGCCTCCTTCGGCTGTTTCCCCAGCCAGCCTCCAATCCGCCATGACTCCCGCCCGACTCTCATCCCTCACTCGCTGAAGCCGCGCGGAGGGAGAGCCCCCGCCTACTGAAGCCCGTCCACCGCTCATGCTTCTCCTCTGTGGGAGAACTGAAGCGGGGAGGGGCGGGGGCATGGTGCGGCCTGGCTCCGCCCCTCCCGAGGCTTCAGCGCTCCCACAGCTTCGCCAGCCTTGAGGGGGCAGTGCCAAGCCAGCATTGTGCTGGCTCTGCCACCGCTGGCTTGGCACTGCCCCCTCAAGGCTGGCAAAGCTGTGGGAGAACTGAAGCCGGGGGGAGGGGGCGGGGCATGGTGCGGCCTGGCTCCGCCCCCTCCCCGAGGCTTCAGCGCTCCCACAGCTTCACCAGCCTTGAGGGGGCAGTGCCAAGCCAGCATTGTGCTGGCTCTGCCACCGCTGGCTTGGCACTGCCCCTCAAGGCTGGCAAAGCTGTGGGAGAACTGAAGCCGCGTGGAGGGGCGGGGCATGGTGCGGCCTGGCTCCTCCCCCTCCCCCGGCCGGCACTCCCAGCAGCTGCTCCAGCAGGTCACCATCCCCAGCCGTTCTTTACTGTGTTAGAGTGTCATTTTGTGTCATTTTGGTTGGTGGTGTGCCCCCGGATTTTTTAAATGTTAAAAGTGTGCCGCGGCTTAAAAAAGGTTGGGAAACACTGGCCTAAGTAACTTCTCCTGGCCTGATCCCATCCCCAAAACCTGACAAAAACATCATTCACCCAAGAATTTACTTTGTTAAGGATACTTAGTTAACAATACCAAGTAAATAGCTGATACAAAATAATTGTTGCTGTTACTTGTAAAAGTGTTCGACAAACAACTTCTTGCTACCACTGTTAGAAATGTGTCTTTTGTGTTGCTTTAGTTACCTATTTCTACAAAGACTCTAAGAATTGACCCGGCAATGTCATAAAATTGGAGGCGTTCCTGTCAAAATACTCCCCAAGTTGCCAATAGAAACGCATTGCAAGTTCACTCCAAAATGTGATTCCTGAATCGATACGCCATTCGTTTACATTTTGTCCTGCTTCCTGGTTTGTCCTTTTGTACCAGCTTTGTACGTTCATTCATTCATTCATTCCACAGCGATGCGCCAGTAGCTTGGTGAGGCATCAGCACTCTTTGGAAGAGGAAGCGACCGCTCTTATGAAACTATAACTCCCAGGATTCTTCAGCATCGAACCAGGGCAGTTCAAGTGGGGTCAAAAAGTGCATTCATTCCACAGTGATCCACCAATAGTTTGGCGAGGCATCAGCAGTCTCTGGCAGAGGAAGACCTTGAAATACTACAATTCCCAAGATTCCAAAATATTGAGCCAGGGCGGTTTCAAGTAGGAGCCAAACTGCATTCATTCCACAGTGGTAATACAGCTGTAATTTGGCGAGGCACTCTTTGGCAGGGGAAGCCATAGATCTCATAAAACTATAACTCCCATGATTCCTTACCATTGAGCCAGGGCAGTTCAAGTGGGGTCAATATACATTAATTCCACAGTGATGCATCAGTACTTGGGTGAGCTCTCAGCGGTCTTTGGCAGAGGAAGTAAAAGACCTTGGAAAACTATAACTCCCAGGATTCCTTAACATTGAGCCTGAGCTGTTCAAGTGGGGTCAATGTAAATTCATTCCACAGTGATGCATCAGTAATTGGGTGAGGCATCCAGCATCTTTGACAGAGGAAGTGAAAGGCTTTGGAAAACTATAACTTCCAGGATTCCATAACATTGAGCCAGGGTAGTTCAAGTGAGGTCAAAAAGTACATTCATTCCAGTGTTGCATCAGCAGTTGGATGAGTCATCAGCAGTGCATGGCAGAGGCATTGAAAGACCTTGGAAAACTATAACTCCCAGGATTCCTTAGCATTGAGCCAGGGCAGTTCAAGTGTGGTCAAAAAGTACATTCATTCCACAGTGTTGCATCAGTAGCTGAGTGAGTGAGTCATCAGCAGTGCGTGGCAGAGGAAGTGAAAGACCTTGGAAAACTATAATTCTCAGTATTCCTTAGGCTGTGCCAAGTGAGGTCAATGTACATTCATTCCACAATGATGCATCAGTAGAGGAAACCGAAGACCTTGGAAAACTATAACTCCCAGGATTCCTTAGCATTGAGCGAGGGCAGTTCAAGTGAGGTCAAAAAGTACATTCATTCCACAGTGTTGCATCGGTAGCTGAGTGAGTCATCAGCAGTGCGTGGCAGAGGAAGTGAAAGACCTTGGAAAACTATAATTCTCCGGATTCCCTTAGCATTGAGATTCCCTTAGCATTGAGCTAGGCTAATTCAAGTGAGATCACCAAGTACAGTGATGCACTAATAGTTGGTGAGAGCCATGAGCCAAAGGCCTTGGAACACTATAATTCCCAGGATTCCTTAGCATTGAGCTTGGGCTGTGCCAAGTGAGGTCAATGTACATTCATTCCACAATGATGTATCAGTAGAGGAAACCGAAGACCTTGGAAAACTATAATTCCCAGGATTCCTTAGCATTGAGCTTGGGCTGTGCCAAGTGAGGTCAACGTACATTCATTCCACAATGATGCATCAGTAGAGGAAACCGAAGACCTTGGAAAACTATAATTCCCAGGATTCCTTAGCATTGAGCTTGGACTGTGCCAAGTGAGATCAATGTACATTCATTCCACAGTTGCTGCATCAGCAGTTGGGTGAGTCATAAGCAGTGCATGGCAGAGGAAGCGAAAGACCTTGGGAAACTATAACTCCCAGAATTCCTTAGCATTGAGCTATGTTAATTCAAGTGAGATCAAAAAGTACAGTGATGCACTAATAGTTGGTGAGAGCCATGAGCAGTGTTTGGCAGGGGAAAGGAAAGACCTTGGGAAACGATAACTCCCAGAATTCCTTAGCATTGAGCTAGGTTAATTCAAGTGAGATCAAAAAGTACAGTGATGCACTAATATATTGGGTGAGAGCCATGAGCAGTGTGTTTGGCAGGGGAAAGGAAAGACCTTGGGAAACTATAACTCCCAGAATTCCTTAGCATTGAGCTAGGTTAATTCAAGTGAGATCAAAAAGTACAGTGATGCACTAATAGTTGGGTGAGAGCCATGAGCAGTGTTTGGCAGGGGAAAGGAAAGACCTTGGGAAACTATAACTCCCAGAATTCCTTAGCATTGAGCTAGGTTAATTCAAGTGAGATCAAAAAGTACAGTGATGCACTAATAGTTGGTGTGAGCCACGAGCAGTGTTTGGCAGGGGGAAAGGAAAGACCTTGGGAAACTATAACTCCCAGAATTCCTTAGCATTGAGCTAGGTTAATTCAAGTGAGATCAAAAGTACAGTGATGCACTAATAGTTGGGTGAGAGCCATGAGCAGTGTTTGGCAGGGAAAGGAAAGACCTTGGAAAACTGATAACTCCCAGAATTCCTTAGCATTGAGCTAGGTTAATTCAAGTGAGATCAAAAAGTACAGTGATGCACTAGTAGTTGGGTGAGAGCCATGAGCAGTGTTTGGCAGGGAAGGAAAGACCTTGGGAAACTATAACTCCCAGAATTCCTTAGCATTGAGCTAGGTTAATTCAAGTGAGATCAAAAAGTACAGTGATGCACTAATAGTTGGGTGAGAGCCATGAGCAGTGTTTGGCAGGGGAAAGGAAAGACCTTGGGAAACTATAACTCCCAGAATTCCTTAGCATTGAGCTAGGTTAATTCAAGTGAGATCAAAAAGTACAGTGATGCACTAATAGTTGGTGAGAGCCATGAGCAGTGTGTTTGGCAGGGGAAAGGAAAGACCTTGGAAAACTATAACTCCCAGAATTCCTTAGCATTGAGCTAGGTTAATTCAAGTGAGATCAAAAAGTACAGTGATGCACTAATAGTTGGTGAGAGCCATGAGCAGTGTTTGGCAGGGGAAAGGAAAGACCTTGGAAAACTATAACTCCCGGAATTCCTTAGCATTGAGCTAGGTTAATTCAAGTGAGATCAAAAAGTACAGTGATGCACTAAGAGTTGGGTGAGAGCCACGAGCAGTGTTTGGCAGGGGGAAGGAAAGACCTTGGAAAACTATAACTCCCGGAATTCCTTAGCATTGACTCAAGGCAGTTCTTGGTCATGAGACATTGACTCAAGGCAGCCAAAGGACACGAGAGTCGGGGAGGCTAAAGGGGGCGTTGCAGACCCCCCGCTGTGCCCGCTGTGCACGCTTTCCCAAGGCGCGTCACGTGTGAACGCGCGTCCCCGCGTGCACGGGGCCTGCCTCCCCTCCCTGAGCTCCCTCCCTCCCTTCTTTTTTTTGGGCTCCAGGCTTCTGCCCAAAAGCCGCGCGCATCAGCACAAAAGCCGCCAAGCCCGCTGACATCACTGGGCGAAGAGGAGGAGGAAGAAGAAGGAGGAGAAGAAGGAGGAGAAGTCGCCCCAGCCAGGCATCCCTCGCCTCGCCACGCCCGCAGCAGGAAGAGCCCGCTCTCGCCTTCTGGCTCGCCCTCTCGCCCTGTATCCCTGCCCAGGAGGGGCCTCTGAGGGTAAGGGAGACCCTCAGCCATCCTCTTGCCCTTCTTCCCTCCCTTTCTCCTCTCTCCCGCATCCTTGATCCTTCCCGGTTGCCATTCTCTTGCACATGGGCAAAGGGCTCCATCTCCACCCTGGTGGGACCCAGGCAGGTTTGGGGTCGAGGGTGAGGGTCAACCCTTTGGCTTCCCCTTTGGCCACTTCAAGAATCCCACTCACCCACCCTTGGGAGTTCTAGTTCCCTCTTCCAAGTGCCTTCTCCCAACTCCCCATTTCCTGTTGCGCCACTCTCAGCCCTTCTCCCTCCCTTGCAAGCCCCCCAAAGTTCCCCTCTCTCGCCCCAAAGTTCCCCCAAAGAGGCTTGGGAAATTATTGTTGTTGTTGTTGCTGCTGTTGTGGTTGTTTATATGCTTTCCCGTTTGGCATTGAATGCTTGCCATATATGCTGGAAACCGCCCTAAATCCCCCTTCATGGAGATAGTGCGGTGTCCAAAAAAAGTATTATTATATATTGTTATTGTTTTGTTGTTGTTTTGGTGGTTGTTTCTATGTCTTCTCAAAGGCATTGGATGTTGGCCCTTATATGCTGGAAACTGCCCTGAGTCCCTTCGGGGAGATAAAGTTTTATTATCATTATTATCATATTATTATTATATTATTATATTGTTGTTGTTTATATCTTCTCAATGGCATTGGATGTTGGCCCTTATATGCTGGAAACTGCCCTGAGTCCCTTCGGGGAGATAGTTATTATTATTATTACTACATACTACATAATAATATATTATAATATAATATATAATAATATATATTATTATTATTATATTGTTGTTGTTTATATCTTCTCAAAGGCATTGGATGTTGGCCCTTATATGCTGGAAACTGCCCTGAGTCCTTTCGGGAGATAAAGTTATTATTATTATTATTACTACATACTACATAATAATAATATATAATAATATAATATATAATAATATATATATATTATTATTATTATATTGTTGTTGTTTATATCTTCTCAAAGGCATTGGATGTTGGCCCTTATATGCTGGAAACTGCCCTGAGTCCCTTCGGGGAGATAAAGTTATTATTATTATTACTACATACTACATAATAATAATATTATAATATATTATATAATAATATATATTATTATTATTATATTGTTGTTGTTTATATCTTCTCAAAGGCATTGGATGTTGGCCCTTATATGCTGGAAACTGCCCTGAGTCCCTTCGGGGAGATAAAGTTATTATTATTATTACTACATACTACATAATAATAATATATTATAATATAATATATAATAATATATATTATTATATTGTTGTTGTTTATATCTTCTCAAAGGCATTGGATGTTGGCCCTTATATGCTGGAAACTGCCCTGAGTCCCTTCGGGGAGATAAAGTTTTATTATCATTATCATTATCATATTATTATTATATTATTATATTGTTGTTGTTTATATCTTCTCAATGGCATTGGATGTTGGCCCTTATATGCTGGAAACTGCCCTGAGACCCTTCGGGGAGATAAAGTTATTATTATTATTACTACATACTACATAATAATAATATATTATAATATAATATATAATAATATATATTATTATTATTATATTGTTGTTGTTTATATCTTCTCAAAGGCATTGAATGTTGGCCCTTATATGCTGGAAACTGCCCTGAGACCCTTCGGGGAGATAAAGTTTTATTATTTTCATCATTATATTATTATTATTATATTATTATTATTATATTGTTGTTTATATCTTCTCATTGGCATTGAATGTTGGCCATATATGCTGGAAACTGCCCTGAGTCCCTTCGGGGAGATAAAGTTTCATTATTATCATTATTATCATATTATTATTATCATATTATATTATTATTATATTGTTGTTGTTTATATCTTCTCAATGGCATTGAATGTTGGCATATATGCTGGAAACTGCCCTGAGTCCCTTCGGGGAGATAAAAGTTTTATTATTATCATTATTATAATATTATTATATTATTATTATTATATTGTTGTTGTTTATATCTTCTCAATGGCATTGAATGTTGGCATATATGCTGGAAACTGTCCCAAGTCCCTTTGGGAAGATAAAGTTTTATTATATATTATTTTATTATATATTATCATATTATATCATATTCAATAATATATCATATGAATATAGAATAATAATATAATATAGAATTGTTGTTGTTTATGTCTTCCCATTGGCATTGAATGTTTGCCATATATGCTGGAAACTGAGTTCCTTCAGGGAGATAAAGTTTTATTATATATTATCTTATATTCATATATTCATATATATATATAGTTTTATTATATATTATTATATCATATTCATATATATATAGTTTTATTATATATTATAATATATTATTATAATACATTATTGTTGTTGTTATTTATGAATGTTTGCCATATATGCTGGAAACCACCCCAAGTACCTTCAGAGAGATTGTTTTATTATATATTATGTTATTATATATTATTATATATTGCTATATATTATATATATTGTTGCTGTTGTTTATATGTCTTCTCGTTGGCATTGAACGTTTGTCATATGTGCTGGAAATTGCCCCTAGTCCCTTAAGGGAAAGAAAGTCTTACTATATATTATTTTATTATATATTATTATTATATTGTTGTTTATATGTCTTCTCGTTGGCATTGAATGTTTGTCATATGTGCTGGAAACCGCCCCTAGTCCCTTCGGGGAGATTAAGTCTTACTATATATTATTTTATTATATATTATTAAAATACTATATATTATTTTATTATATATTATTATTATCTTGTTGTTGAGGATGATGATATCTTCTTGTTGGCATTGAATGTTTGTCATATGTGCTGGAAACCGCCCCTAGTCCCTTCGGGGAGATTAAGTCTTACTATATATTATTTTATTATATATTATTAAAATACTATATATTATTTTATTATATATTATTATTATCTTGTTGATGATGATGATGATATCTTCTTGTTGGCATTGAATGTTTGTCATATATGCTGGAAACCGCCCCGAGTCCCTTTGAGGAATAATAATAATAATAATAATAATTAGTAGTAGTAGTAGTAGTAGTAGTATTTGAGGTTTTTTCCAAGCCACTTTGGGAGGGCTTCTGAGGATCCAGGCTTGCAGGAAAGGGACCGTAATCTATATCAGGCATGGGCCAACTTGGGCCCTCTGGGTGTCTTGGTAGGCTGTTAGGAATTATGGGAGTTGAAGTCCAAAACACCTGGAGGGCCCAAGTTTGCCCATGTCTGTTCTAGGGGAACCCGTATACAAGTATGCAACATTTATTTAATGTGAAAGTCCATATTGCAAGTTTGCAACAATTATATTCTGGGGCAAGCATGGGCAAACTTTCTAACTTGGGGGCCGCATGCTTGCTCTCCCTGCTAAGTGGACTGGCTGCCTGGTGATGGAGGGAAGGAAGAAGGAAAGAGAGAAGAAAGGGAAGAAGGGAAGGATGGAAGGAGAAAGAGGGAGGTAAGGAAGGGAGAGAGGTAAGGATGAAGGAAAGAAAGAAGAAAGGAAAGACAAAAGGGAAGGAAGGATGAAAGGATGGAAGGAAGGAAGGGAGAAAGAAGGAAAAGAAAAGAAAGAAGGGTGGAAGGGAGGGAGGAAAGAGAGAAGAAAGGATGAAAGGGTGGAAGGGAAGGGAGAAAGATGGGAAAAGAAAAGGAAGAGAAGGGTGGAAGAGAGGAAGGTAAGAGAGAAGAAAGGATGAAAGGGTGGAAGGGAAGGGTGGAATGAACAGAAGGAAAAAGAAAATGAAGGAAGAGAAGGGTGGAAGGGAGGAAGGAAAGAGAAGGAAGGAAGGACAAAAGGGTGGAAGGGAAGGATGGAAGGAAGGGAGTGTTAGGGTTAGAGTAGAGAGAAGGAAAGAGAAGGAAGGAAAGAGAGAAGGAAGGACGAAAGGGTGAAAGGGAAAGATGGAAGGGAGGGAGGGTTAGAGTAGAGAGAAGGATGGAAGGGCGGAAGGGAAGGATGGAAGGGAGGGAGGGTTAGGGTTAGAGTAGAGAGAAGGATGGAAGGAAGGAAGGAAAGAGAGAAGGAAGGACGAAAGGGTGGAAGGGAAGGACGGAACGAAGGGAAGGTTACGGTTAGAGTAGAGAGAAGGATGGAAGGAAGGAAGGAAAGAGAGAAGGAAGGACGAAAGGGTGGAAGGGAAGGATGGAAGGAAGGGAAGGTTAGGGTTAGAGTAGAGAGAAGGATGGAAGGAAGGAAGGAAAGAGAGAAGGAAGGACGAAAGGGTGGAAGGGAAGGATGGAAGGAAGGGAAGGTTACGGTTAGGGTTAGAGAGAAGGATGGAAGGAAGGAAGGAAAGAGAGAAGGAAGGGGAGAAAGGGTGGAAGGGAAGGGTGGAAGGAAGGGAAGGTTAGGTTAGGGTTAGAGTAGAGAGAAGGATGGAAGGAAGGAAGGAAAGAGAGAAGGAAGGACAAAAGGGTGGAAGGGAAGGATGGAAGGAAGGAAGGGTTAGAGTAGAGAGAAGGATGGAAGGAAGGAAGGAGAGAAGGACGAAAGGGTGGAAGGGAAGGATGGAAGGGAAGGTTAGGGTTAGAGTAGAGAGAAGGATGGAAGGAAGGAAGGAAAGAGAAGGAAGGACGAAAAGGTGGAAGGGAAGGATGGAAGGAAGGGAAGGTTACGGTTAGGGTTAGAGAGAAGGATGGAAGGAAGGAAGGAAAGAGAGAAGGAAGGACGAAAGGGTGGATGGGAAGGATGGAAGGAAGGGAAGGTTACGGTTAGAGTAGAGAGAAGGATGGAAGGAAGGAAGGAAAGAGAGAAGGAAGGACGAAAGGGTGGAAGGGAAGGATGGAAGGAAGGGAAGGTTACGGTTAGGGTTAGAGAGAAGGATGGAAGGAAGGAAGGAAAGAGAGAAGGAAGGATGAAAGGGTGGAAGGGAAGGATGGAAGGAAGGGAAGGTTACGGTTAGAGTAGAGAGAAGGATGGAAGGAAGGAAGGAAAGAGAGAAGGAAGGGACGAAAGGGTGGAAGGGAAGGATGGAAGGAAGGGAAGGTTACGGTTAGAGTAGAGAGAAGGATGGAAGGAAGGAAGGAAAGAGAGAAGGAAGGACGAAAGGGTGGAAGGGAAGGATGGAAGGAAGGGAAGGTTACGGTTAGAGTAGAGAGAAGGATGGAAGGAAGGAAGGAAAGAGAAGGAAGGACGAAAGGGTGGAAGGGAAGGATGGAAGGAAGGGAAGGTTACGGTTAGGGTTAGAGAGAAGGATGGAAGGAAGGAAGGAAAGAGAAGGAAGGACGAAAGGGTGGAAGGGAAGGGTGGAAGGAAGGGAAGGTTAGGTTAGGGTTAGAGTAGAGAGAAGGATGGAAGGAAGGAAGGAAAGAGAGAAGGAAGGACGAAAGGGTGGAAGGGAAGGATGGAAGGGAAGGTTACGGTTAGAGTAGAGAGAAGGATGGAAGGAAGGAAGGAAAGAGAAGGACGAAAGGGTGGAAGGGAAGGATGGAAGGGAAGGTTACGGTTAGAGTAGAGAGAAGGATGGAAGGAAGGAAGGAAAGAGAAGGAAGGACGAAAGGGTGGAAGGGAAGGATGGAAGGAAGGAAGGTTACGGTTAGGGTTAGAGAGAAGGATGGAAGGAAGGAAGGAAAGAGAAGGAAGGACGAAAGGGTGGAAGGGAAGGATGGAAGGAAGGGAAGGTTACGGTTAGAGTAGAGAGAAGGATGGAAGGAAGGAAGGAAAGAAAAGGAAGGACGAAAGGGTGGAAGGGAAGGATGGAAGGAAGGGAAGGTTACGGTTAGGGTTAGAGAGAAGGATGGAAGGAAGGAAGGAAAGAGAGAAGGAAGGACGAAAGGGTGGAAGGGAAGGATGGAAGGAAGGGAAGGTTACGGTTAGAGTAGAGAGAAGGATGGAAGGAAGGAAGGAAAGAGAGAAGGAAGGACGAAAGGGTGGAAGGGAAGGATGGAAGGAAGGGAAGGTTACGGTTAGGGTTAGAGAGAAGGATGGAAGGAAGGAAGGAAAGAGAGAAGGAAGGACGAAAGGGTGGAAGGGAAGGGTGGAAGGAAGGGAAGGTTAGGTTAGGGTTAGAGTAGAGAGAAGGATGGAAGGAAGGAAGGAAAGAGAAGGAAGGACGAAAGGGTGGAAGGGAAGGATGGAAGGGAAGGTTACGGTTAGAGTAGAGAGAAGGATGGAAGGAAGGAAGGAAGAAGGACGAAAGGGTGGAAGGGAAGGATGGAAGGGAAGGTTACGGTTAGAGCAGAGAGAAGGATGGAAGGAAGGAAAGAGAAGGAAGGACGAAAGGGTGGAAGGGAAGGATGGAAGGAAGGGAAGGTTACGGTTAGGGTTAGAGTAGAGAGAAGGATGGAAGGAAGGAAGGAAAGAGAAGGAAGGACAAAAAGGTTGAAGGAAATGGAGGGAAGGAGAAAGAGGGAGGGAGGAAAAAGAGAAGGAAGAAAAGAGGGAAGGAAGGAAGGATGAAAGGGTGGAATGAAGAGAAGGAGATGGAGGGAAGGAAGGAAGGAAGGGGGGAGGGAAGGTGGAAGAAAAGAGAGAAGGAAGGAAGGATGGTGTGAGAGAAGAGGGCCTGAGAAAAGAGCCGAAGGGGCCGCATCTGGCCCCCGGGCCTGGGTTTGCCCATATCTGTTCGAGGGGAACCAATATTCAAGTATGCAACAATTATATTTGGGGGGAACCCTTACTGTGCGAAAATAACAATTATATCCTGTGAAAATCCATATTGCAAGTATGGAGCCATTATATTCTGGGGAAACAAATAGGCAAGGATGTAACGTTTACACGGGCCTTCTTGCCAGCCTTGGCTTGCTACAATTCCTCCCAAGGCCCTATCATTCCTTGCTGTCTTAGAAGCTGGGCAAAAACCACCTGCTTGCGGAGAAGGGCATTATGACACCCAATTTATGAGGAAAAACCCTGGCCAGATGCAAAGTTTGGGGTGTCTCCTTCTCCCCCTTTTATGGCCTCTTCACAATATGATTCGAGCTTGCCTTTCTGTTTTGTTTGTGGCCTGTTTCCATTATTTTTTTCCAATACCGGCTTCCAAAATACGCTGATTTGATTCTCTTCCTTTGATGGCTTGATCTATTGAGCGTCTGGGCTGGTTTTGATTTGTCGGTCTTTTATTGTTCCGACTCCGCGCCGCTCTTCCGTTTGGGAAGCCGAAGAGCCGAATGAGTCACGCTCACTCGGCACCGAGAAAAAAAATATAATAATAATATATCTCAAAACCAATGAATTTTTAAAAAGTGGCGGCCGCTTGCGCCGCTTGCGCCTGCAAAAAAAATGCGTCCCTCTAATGCTCCGATTCAGGCGTTTGGGGGAGGAACACCAGACCAAATTGGATCCATCTTGTGGGATATTCACATGGCTATGTTGCTTAAAGTAGACCAGTGCAGACAGGGGCAGACCAAGGTATTCCCGGGGGGGGTACGCGAAATTTTTTTTGCGGCAACCCCCCAGTGCGCATGCGCCAATCTGCATGCGCACTGGCTCCAGAGCGCACCTCCCGCTTTGGCGGCCAGTGCGCATGCGCCAATCTACGCCACACGCACTGGCTCCAAAGCGGGAGCCAGTACGCATGCGCAAAAAGTTCCGCGCATGCGGAAACGCGGCCGGAGCGCCCCGGGCTTCCTAAAAAAGGTGGCCTGGCCGGCGCGGTGGTGGGGCAGCGCAGCACGGGCGGCGCAGGCACCACAGGCGCCGCGGGCGTCAGGGAGCCGGCGCGGTGGCGCCCCTCCCGGCTGACGTCGCCCCTCCCCGGTGACGTTGCCCTACGCGCCTGCGTAGTTTGTCTAATGGACGAACCGGCCCTGAGTGCAGATATGAGAACTATTTACTACTGGCAGGCCCGGATTAAGCCCTTTTGGCGCCCTAGGCCACACTTTGGAATTACGCCCCCAAACCAACCTCTACCGCAAATCCCCCCCCCCTCCTCATCGCGGCTCCACGCACCCTCCTTCCTTGAGTCAATAATAATAACTGCCATCAGGTCCTGGGTGCCCATGAGGTTAGAGGGAATCATAGGGTGCGAATGGAGCCGGAAGTGTCTGTGCTGGGCTCTCGCCAGGGCCTCTTTGGCCCAGAGGGGGGCGTGCCCGGCGTGGGGAGGAGGGGGTGCTCATCCTCCATCTGCGTCACAGGTGTGTGTGCCGGGCGTCGTGGCGCATGCGCAGGAGGGGTCTTTGAGGAGCGGCCGAGCCGGCTCGAGGAGAAGCGGGCCCGAAGGTGGCAGAGGAGGAGACCAAGGAGGAGCGCGGTGCCGCTGCCGCCATGAGGGCGGGACGGTGAGGGAGGGCCGCCCTGGACCCCAAGGTCCCGTCCCCGCACAGGGAAGGTGGAGAAGGGAGGCTGGGGAGGGAGCCCGCCGCTGAGCTGAGGGTCCTCCAAGCCGGGCCTTGGCCCTCCTCACTAGGCTTCATGGGGGTGATGGCGAGGAGGAGGCGCCCTTCCCTCCTCCCTCGCCCCCTCGCAGCGCTCTCCCCCCACCCTCCCCCGAGAGAGAGTCATCTCCATGCCGCGTGATGCAGGGTTGTTTTGGTTTTGGTCCATGTGAACTGTGCACCCCTTGGCTTGCGTCCCTAGGCCATGGCCTAGTGTGGCCTTATGGATAATCCGGGCCTGACTACTGGTCCAAAGATACAATGGTCACCAAAGGGCACAGATATGCTGCCGATCCTTTGCAAGTTGAGGTTAGGAAGCACCATTTTAATACGCCGCGCCATGCAGTCATGCCGGTCACATGACCTTCAGGTGTCTACGGACAACGCTGGCTCTTCGGCTTAGAAATGGAGATGAGCACCAACCCCCCAGAGTCGGACACGACTGGACTTAATGTCAGGGGAAAACATTTACCTTATTATTATTGATTAATAATTAATAATTAATATCAATATCAATTATTAATTAATATTGATTAATAATTAATAATATTAATTTTTAATATTATTCATAATAATTAATATTATTATATTAATATAATAATACCTTACCTTATGGCATTTTTGGACTTTATATGGGTATCGGAGACAGCCTGACGTAGTGGTGTGAGTGGTAGAGTAGGACTGATGTGAGAGAGCAGGATCCGGCTATGGAAACGCATTGGGTTATTTA
Source organism: Anolis apletophallus (assembly GCA_030556195.1). Taxonomy (NCBI): domain Eukaryota; kingdom Metazoa; phylum Chordata; class Lepidosauria; order Squamata; family Anolidae; genus Anolis; species Anolis apletophallus. The sequence continues at coordinate 13,259,299 of JARBWK010000019.1, forward strand.
TTTATTGTGTCAGAAATGAATTGAAGATACTGTTGTAACACAAACAAAGCTAAAAACTTGGCATTATACTCAATCTTCTTTGACCAGAAGCTGGCCACTTGGAGTGACTCTGGTGTTGCTATAAGAAGGTCTTCCATTGTGCATGTGGCAGGGCTCTGACTGCATTGTAATAGGTGGTCTGTGGTTTGCTCTTCTCTGCACTCACATATCGTGGACTCCACTTTGTAGCCCCATTTCTGTGCATCTCATGGTGTCAGAACACAGTCTGTTAAGTGCCTTCCAAGTCACCCAATCTTCTGTGTGCCCAGGAAGGAGTTTCTCATCTGGTCACAGCCACTGATTGAGGTTCTGGGTGTTGGCCTGCCACTTTTGGACTCTCACTTGCTGAGGTGTTCATGCAAGTATCTCTGTAGAGCTTAGAATCACTGCCTTGGCCCTTTCATTACTGGCTGCTACTTCCTGACGGATGTAGGCCTAGAAGCAGTGACAAAATGGCTCCGCGCCCACAAACTTAAAATAAATCCATCAAAGACGGAGATCTTATGGCCGGGCCGCCCAGAACCACCTTTCTCGCTGCCCCCCTTTGAAGGGGAACCGCTGATTCCGTCCCCCTCAGTAAAAAGCCTTGGTGTTATCCTGGACTCCAAATTGTCGATGGAGGCCCAGGTTGCCTCCACGAGCAAAAGGGCCTTCTTCCACCTGTGCCAAGCGAGACAATTGGCGCCCTATCTTCCGACGGAAGTGCTAGCTACAGTAATCCATGGCACGGTTACATCAAGGCTGGATTACTGTAACGCTTTGTATGTAGGTCTACCCCGGTCACTAACCCGCAGGCTCCAGATTGTGCAGAACGCGGCCGCCAGGCTTCTCACAGGAACATCGATGAGATGCCACATTACACCATCTCTGCAGCGCCTGCACTGGCTGCCCGTTGAGTATAGAGCCTTACACAAGACCTTGACCTTGGCTTTCAAAGCCCTACGGGGCCGGGGCCCAACATACCTAAAAGACCGCTTGTTGATGCCTGCTTGCTCAAGGACCCCGCGGCCAGCAAACAAGAACCTTCTTCACGTACCAGGCCTGAAAGAGGCCCACCTGGAGACCACGAGACGGAGATCGTTCTCCGTTGTGGCCCCCGGTCTTTGGAGCTCGATGCCACCGGCCCAGAGCCTCCCTCGACCTGCCCCAGTTCCTGACCGCTCTGAAGACCTGGCTATTTAGGAAAGCCCATGGTTAATTTATTTATTTATTTATTATTGCGGCTTTTAGGCCGCCGACTCCCGAGGGCTCGCGGCGGCTTACAGCAGGGTTAAAAACATCAATATCAACATAACAATTAAAACAGCAGCAATAGGATTAAAATACATTAAAATACAGCATAAAACAGATAACGAAGCAGCATCACACCCGAACGGACGAAGCAGCATGTCGGAGGGCTTACTCATTGAAGGCCTGCCTAAATAGGTGGGTTTTGCAGGCCCGTCTAAATTGGAGTAAGTCCCTCAAGGCCCTGGTGCCGGCCGGCAGGGCGTTCCATAGCGTAGGAGCTATAACCGAGAACGCCCTCCGGCGGGTTGCTGTCAGGTGCGCCGACTTTATTGTTGGTATTACCAAAAGGTTGGCATCTTCGGATCGGAGTGGTCTCGAAGGGCAATAAGGGGTGAGGCGGTCCTTCAGATACGCTGGCCCCAGGCCGTATAAGGCCTTAAAGGTAAGAACCAACACTTTGAAGGCGATCCGGTGCTCGATAGGCAGCCAGTGCAGATCCTGCAACATTGGTGTTATAATGCAGAACCAGGAACTCAAATACCGAGCCTGGCCCCTGCATTTAACCACTGAATATTTTAATCTAGTTTTAAATACTCTATTTTAATTGTGGAATTTGTTGTGTGTAAGTCGCCCGGAGCACTAACGTGGAGGGCGACTCAGAAATAATAAAGTCAGTCAGTCAGTCAGTCAGAATACCGGCTAAACAATATAATCTATCCAGCGGTGTAGGTCATAGACATAATGCATGTCTCATTAAGAGCCACATCCACTGCTTTAGTGTGGTGAGATGTGTTCCATGTTGGGCATGCGTCTTGAGCAGCAGAGTAGCGGAGCACAAGGGCAGATGTCTTCACTGTGCCTGGTTGTGATCCCCAGGTTGTGCCAGTCAGCTTTTGTATGATATTATTTCTAGCACCCACTTTTGGCTTGACATTCTTGTAAGTCAGAGCACAGTCCAGAGCAGGGGTGGGCAATTATTTTTTCCAAGGGGGCACACGAGAGCCAAAAAATATTATGGAGGGCTGCACCTAAAGGCTGAACTACATTCTAATCTACATTATTTATTCATTTACTTACTATATTTACTATATATTACACATCATTAATATTAACATATTAATATATCAAGAAATATTCATATATTATTAGTATTAATATCATAATTATTATATTATAGTATATATATAGACATTATAATATATTGTAATTATAATATAATATAACATTATTTATTATATTACTATAATAAAATTATTATAAAATAATAATAAAAACCACTAAAATAAAATGAAATAACAGTAGGGGAGCTCCCACTGTTAGCCCCAGCTTCTGCCAACCCAGCAGTTCAAATACATAGTAAACCACGCACCCCATCCAGACACCCCAACCCACCTTTATCTCTTCCTCTTCTTTCCTCCTCTTTCTCGCCCGCGGCTTCCTTGCCAAAGAGAGGGAGGCGAGGGCAGAGACCCTAAGGGAGGCGGGGCTTCCTGTGGAAGTTCTTCTGGAGCCACAACGAGGGACAGGAGAAGGCATTTTGCTCCCTCACTCCCTTCCTTTTTGCCGGACACAAAGCATCATGTTGCTCTGTAGCTGCCCTCGCCTCCCTTTCTTCGGCAAGCAAGCCGCGCTGCCCTCGCCTCCCTGCCTTTGGCAAGGAAACTACGCTGCCCTCGCCTCCCGCTCTTCGGCAAGGAAGCCGTGGGCAGGATGGCATCACCCGGAGGGCCGGATCCGGCCCGCGGGCCGTGGGTTGCCCACCCCTGGTCCAGAGTGACTTCCAGGTATTTGGGTGTGCTGCAATGCTCCAGTGGAATTCCTTCCCAGGTCATCCTCAAAGCTTGAGATTCTTGTGTGTTCTTAAGATGACAAGCACACGTCTGCATTTTAGTTGGATTAGGAATCAGCTGGCTTTCCCTGCAATAGGCAGTAAGAACACCTAAATCTTCGAAGAGCTTCAACCATTTCAAAGCTCCCTGTTTGGGTGGTGATGGCATGATCGTCAGCATAGATTAAACTCTCTGTCCCTTCTGGCAGTGCCTGGTCACTTCAGGGTTTGAGAAGTGACAGGAGACAAATGCGGGAAATAATAAATAACATTGATGGAGCAAACACGCTTCCCTGGGGCAGGCCATTCGTCTGCTTCTCTGACTCTGGAACTCAACAAAAAAGCTCCTGTTTTGTAGCGGGTTTCCCATGAAATGGGTGAGGTGGCAATACTTTGAGATATTATAATTTTTTCTCAGGGGAGGGTGTCATAAGCTGCTGACTAGTGTATGAAGACAGCTCCTGTACTCTGCTGTCTTTCAAAACCACCTTCTATGTGCCGATACGAGAGCAATTTACTACTGTTCCAGAGATACAGTGGTCACCAAGGTGCACAGATACGGTGCCGATCTTTTGCTTATTGAGGTTAGGAAGCACCAGGGCCGTAGCCAGGATTTTGATTCAGGGGGGCTGAGTTTGGTTCGGGGGCCTGAGACTGGGTCGAAGAGGGTCTACCCTAGCAAACCTTTTGTATTGTTATCCCAATAACCCCATTAATGTGGGATATAATGAGCATGGTGATCAGATCATGATTTAAATGCACATAACAGTTTAAATCAGGGCTGTCCAACTTCTACCGGGCCCAGGGCCGGAGTAGAGGTCACTGATGACCTCGGGGGCTGCTCGGCCCCGCCCCAGGCCCCGCCCCCAGCCCAGGCCCTGCCCCCTCCTAAAGCTGTCATTCTCCCTCCTCCTCCTCCTCCTCTTTCCCGGGCGTCACGGCGCCAGGGAAAGAGGAAGAGGAGGAGGAGGGAGATTTCTCCCTCCTCCTCTGTCCCGGGCACCACGGCTGTCCCGAGCGCCACGGCGCCCGGGAAAGGCACGGCGCCCAGGAAAGAGGAGGAAGAGGGAGATTTCTCCTCCTCCTCCTCTTTCCCGGGCACCCTCTGTCCCGAGCACCGCGCGCCGGAAAGGCACGGCGCCAGGAAAGGCACGGCGCCCGGGAAAGAGGAGGAGGAGGAAAAGCAGAAGGCGGCGCCAAGGGCAGCGCGTCACGCCAGGCCTGTGACACGCTGCCCTTGGCGCCGCCTACTCCTCCTTTTTGGTGGCTCCCCCGCCCTTCCTAGGGTGGGGGAGCCGCCGAAAAAGGGCAGAAGGCGGTGCCAAGGGCAGCGCGTCACAGGCCTGGCGTGACGCGCTGCCCTTGGCGCCGCCTACTCCTCCTTTTCGGCGCGGAGAGAGGGACGGAGGGGGCGGTGCAGGGAGGAGGAGCTAGCTCTCTTCCTCCTCCCTGCCCCGCCGCCTCCTATTAGATTTTTTTAAAAAAATTTAAAAATGGCGGCTGGGGGCATAGCAGGGGCCGTGTCCAACAGGCTGGGGGGCCGGATCTGGCCCCAGGGCCGCCAGTTGGACAGCCCTGGTTTAAATAATGTACCAGTAAGGCCTTTTCGCGGACCACCCTGAGAATTTCGGAGGGGGGAGCTGAAGCCCCCTTAGCCCCCCCCCCCCCCTGGCTACATGCCTGGAAAGCACCATTTTACATCAGTATGGCATTTTTTGGACTCTATATGGGTATCAGAGGCAGCCTGTGAGTGGTGGAGTCGGACCGATGTGAGAGGCCAGTATCTGACCATAGAAACTCATTGGGTGACCTTAAGCGAGTCACACTCTTGGCTCCAGAGGATGGCAATGGTGGTAATCCCCTTCTGAAGAAATCTTGCCAGGAAAATATTGATAATAAGGTTATTTATAATACCCTTCTCTCCAAAAGGGCGGAACGCCAAACATACAGTCAGCGACAAAGCCCGAATAGTTGCCATAATTTGGAGATGACTTCAAGGCATACAATATTAACGTAGAGCAGTGATTCTCAATCACTAGTGTCACGACCCTTAATACAGTTCCTCATGTTGTGGTGACCCCCAACCATAAAATTATTTTTGTTGCTACTTCATAACTGTGATTTTGCTACTGTTATGAATCGTAATGTAAATATCTGATAGGCAGGATGCATTTTCATTCACTGGACCAAATTTGGCAAAAAAAACAAAACCCTCCAATATGCCCAAATTTAAATACTGGGGGGGTCGGGGAGCGTAGGGGTGTGAGTGGATTGATTTTGTTATTTGGGAGTTGTAGTTGCTGGAATTTACTGTTAACCTACAATCAAAGAGCATTCTGAACTCCACTAATGATGGAGTTGACCCAAACTTGGCACACAGAACTCCCATGACCAACAGAAAATACTGGAAAGATTTGGTGGGCATTGACCTTGAGTTTTGGAGTTGTAGTTCACCTACATCCAGAGAGCACTGTGAACTCAAACAATAATGGATCTGGACCAAACTTGGCATGCAGACTTAAGATGTCCAAATGTGAACACTGGTGGAGTTTGGGGGAAATAGACTTGACACTTGGGAACTGTAGTTGCTGGGATTTATAGTTCACCTACAACCAAAGAGCATTCTGAACCCCACCAACGATGGAATTGGGCCTAACTTCCCACACAGAACCCCCCATAACCAACAGAAAATACTGTGTTTTCTGATGGTCTTTGGCGACCCCTCTGACACCCTCTCGCGACCCGTCCGGGGGTCCCGACCCCTAGGTTGAGAAACACTGACATAGAGGCTGTTATTGGGAGGATGATAACTACTGGCAAAATCCAGAAGCATTGCATTAGATCAGTGTTTCCCAACCAGTGTGCTGGGGCACACTAGTGTGCCGTGAGTGATCATCAGGTGTGCCGTGGGAAATTGGAACCTCGGGGGGGGGGGGGGTCTAGTGTGTTGAAGTATAAAAACCCTAAGAAACCTACCTCGAAAAAGGCACAAAATTACAAACAGCCCCCCCTCCCCACCCGTTGTCTACTTGGTCTCTCCCTCTCCATGCATTGGGAAGGCCTGCCTCCCTTTCCCCAAGTAGAGATCGCCTCTTGCCTCCTGGGGATTCTGTGTGGGAAGTTTGGCCCAGTTCTATCACTGGTGGGATTCAGAATGCTCTTTGATTGTAGGGGAACTATAAATCCCAGCAACTACAACTCCCAAATGTCAAGGTCTATTTCCCCTGAACTCCATCTGCGTTCGTATTTGGGCATGTTGAATATTCATGCCAAGTTTGGTCCTGATCCAACATTGCTTGAGTCCACAGTGCTCTCTGGATGTCGGTGAACTACAACTCCAAAACTCAAAGTCAATGCCCACCAAACTCTTATAGCATTTTCCCTTGGTTATGTGAGTTCTGTGTGGGAAGTTTGTGTCTTTCTGCCATTCCTGCTAGGATATCAATGTTGTGTTAATCAAAACAGGCCCAGGTTTCACACTGAGTGTATAAATACATTTTAAAAGCATATTAACTATATGTATTACTGTGTTAGAGTGCCATTTTTTTGTCATTTTGGTTGGTGGTGTGCCCCAGGATATTACAAATGTAAAAAGTGTGCCACGGCTCAAAAAAGGTTGGGAAACACTGCATTAGATATTTGGTGGTAGGTAGACCAGGGCTGTCCAACTTCTACCGGCCCAAGGGCCTAAATTCCGGTCACTGATGACCTGGGGGGCCGTAGGGTCTGCCCCCGCCCCGGCTCCGCCCCTGCATGCATACAGCCAAATATAATTTTTTACTGAGATAAAATGCAGGGATAAGATATTAAATTATTTTAATTTAATATTAAATATATTTAATTCCATCCTCCCTCCCCTTATTTTTATTTAATATTAAATATATTTAATTCCACCCTCCCTCTCCCTTAATGTATCCCATCTCCCCTTATTTCATCTTTAAATATATTTAATTTTATATTTAATACATGAGGGGAGGTGGGGAGGGAATGAGGAGCCCCTGAGGAGCCCCTGCTTCGGCCTACCTTTTCCAAACGCGCAGGATCCAGGAGTACCCGGACGACGAGAGAGGCGATGACCGACTGAGTCGAAGAAGGTCCTAATCGCGTCTGTGGGCCTCAGCGATCCAGTAGTAGAGAAGCCGAAGAGTATCGCGAGAATACGTAATCCACACGGGATTTCGCTGTCCACGTCGCCGTGATCTCGCGTTGACAGCGAAATCCCGTGTGGATTGCATATTCTCGCGATACTTGCTCCGAACCCGGGAGTAGGTATTTTTTTAAAAAAATTATTATTTATTTTATTTTTCTATTTTTATTTTTTATTAAAAAGCTTAGGGGGCCGGAGGGAAGGGGCTGGGGGTCGTATATGGCCCCCGGGCCGCCAGTTGGACAGCCCTGAGGTAGACTATTCCTCAACAGGGAAGTTCATCAGAAAGAGCAGAGTTCTCACTCAGCGCCCTGAGGCATTGCAAAATGTCTTGTCTCTCTCTTGGCATCTCTCTTCCATCCCACCAGATCCAGCAGAGCCCTGCATGGTGGAAACCCACGTGGAACTGGCTGCCCAAGATAAGGGGAGTATTGTGTGCCGCTGGGCACGGATACCATCACCCTTCGGGGCCAGACCGGCAGAGACAATAGGTCCCTTCATGCGTCCGAGGCCCACAAGGAACTTGCTTCTGCTGTTGTTGCAGAGTCACTGCCCGGAGCAGGACGGCTGAGATCCACAAGGCCGGCACACTTGGTCTTCCTGGATGCCGTTAGGGCACGTGAGCGATCTCTGCGTGCCGAAAATACCCCAAAGATAACGGATTTTTGGAAAGTAAACAAAGTCAGCCCTGGCTAGGACTTGAATGGGGGACCGCCAGTGATTCCAAGGTGCTGTAGGCTCAACTTTGGAAGAAGAAATTGGCAAAGCCACCTCTGAGCATTCATGAAAAACCCTGTGACATGCATTTGGGGTTGCCCAAAGTTAGTGTTTCTCAACATGGGGGTTGGGACTCTTGGGGGGGGGTCTCAGAGGGGTCACCAAAGACCATCAGAAAACATATTTCTGGCAGAGAAAGCTGAAGATCTCTCCATCTGTCCTTCTCTTCCTTTTGGAAACAGTGAGCGAATCTTCCCACCAAGGCAATCCTCCATTGTGATTGGCTGGCCTCTCAGCCAAGGGGAGGGCTATTTTTAAGACTCCAAGTAGGGAGAGCAGGTGTGCTCAGTACATGGCAATGTGATGTGCATGTGCGGGGGAATGGAGAGTGTGCGAGGCTGGGGGGAGGTTCATGCTAGCGAGTCCCTCTAAGGCAGTGTTTCCCAACCTTTTTTGAGCCGCGGCACATTTTTTACATTGACAAAATCCTGGGGCACACCACCAACCAAAATGACACAAAATGACACTCTAACACAGTAATACATATCGTTAATATGTTTTTAAATGTATTTGTACACTCACTTAGTGTGAAACCTGGGCCTGTTTCGATGCTGGGAGATATAGTTCACCCGCAATCAAAGAACATTCTGAAATCCACCAATGATGGAATGGAATCAAACTTCCCACACAGAACACCCATAACCAAGAGAAAATACTATAAGAGTTTGGTGAGCATTGACCTTGAGTTTTGGAGTTGTAGTTCACCTATATCCAGAGAGTACTGTGGACTCAAAACAATGTTGGATCAGGACCAAACTTGGCATGAATACTCAATGTGCCCAAATGTGAACACAGATGGAGTTTGGGGAAAATAGACCTTGACATTTGGGAGTTACAGTTTCTGGGATTTATAGTTAACACACAATCAAAGAGCATCCTGAACTCTTGCAACAATGGAATTGAACCAAACTTGGCATATTGAACTCTCATTATCAACAGAAAGTACTGAAAGGGTTTGCTTGGGAATTGACCTTGAGTTTGGAAGTTGTAGTTCACCCACACCCAGAGAGCACTGTGGATTCAAATAACGATGGGCAGGTGGGCGGGCCTCTTCCTCATGGGGAGGGGGACACTCCACCCATTTCCGACCCTCCCTCCGCTCACCGCAGCCTCTCTGCTGGCCTTTCCTCCTCCTTAAATGACGACCGCTGGGAAGGGGGCGGGGCCCGAGTGATGTCACCCTTCCCTCCTCCGTCCCTCAATTGGAGGCTGGCTGGCTGTTGCGTGCAGAAGAAAAATGGCTGAAGGAGGCGGCGCCCCGGCTCCTTCTTCTTCGCCGCCACAGCCCACCCTCCCCCCCCCCTGCAATCAGCAGCAGCAGGAGTTTGGCAGGAGGGAGAAGAAAGGGTATATTGGAGGTTTTCCCACGGCACACCTGATGATCGTTCACGGCACACTAGTGTGCTGCGGCACACCGATTGGGAAACACTGCTCTAAGGCATGTGAGTTCAATGCCCATCAAACCCTTCCAATTTTTTCTGTTGGTCGTGGGAGGTCTGTGTGCCAATTTTGGTGCAATTCCATCGTTGGTGGAGTTCAGAATGCTCTTTGATTGTGGGTTAACTATAAATCCCAGCAACTACAACTCCCAAATGTCCAGGCCTATTTTCCCCAGAAACCACCAGTGTCCAACCTTGCACTGGTCTTAAAAGTCATTGGTTGATGCATGCTCCGAAGTCGGAAGTTCTCCATCCACATTAAAACACATTTGTGGCAATCTTTTTGGAGACGTAAGTGTTGTGATGCTCGGCGCTCACCCCCTGAAACTGGCCGGTCCAAAAAGCGTGGAGAGATTTGCGCCACTTCTCCATTCTGCGCACAGTTTGCCTTGTTCAGCATTTCTAGAGATTCCAGTTGTGGCTCTCTGGAAACTGTTTAGCAAATAGCTAAAGTGGAGAGCTCTTTCGCCCCGAAGCCTCACAAAAAATAAATAAACACAAAGGCGATTCAACCTTTGGCACCCTGCCTCCCATTTCATCGAAGCCCATCCTACCTTTCCTCAGAAACCCAACATGTTCAGCTCCAAGATTGCATAACGTTGCCTTCCTCTCCTCCTTTGGGTGATGGCAAGTGGCCCTGGCAGCCAACTGGTCACTGGTGAGCGCAACTGACATGTTCAATTTGCTCCCTCTCCTGTCTTTATTGGCCAGCGAGTAATATACGTGTGGGTTTGCAACTGAGTGGGTTTCTGAGTAATCTGAGAGCTTCCAGTGTTCTATGTATTGAAGGATTTCATGGCCGGGATCACTGGCTTGTGGTGAGTTTTCCGAGCTGTCTGGCTATGTTCCAGAAGCACTCTCTCCTGACATTTCGCCCACATCTATGGCAGGCATCCTCAGAGGTTGGGAGGTCTGTTGGGAGGTTGGGATATATAAGTGAGGTTTATATATCTCCAAGGTGGGAGAAAGAACTCTAGACCAGTCTTTCTCAACCAGTGTGCCGTGGCACACTAGTGTGCCGTGACGGACCTCCTGCTGTGCCGCGAGAAAAGCTCTCTGCCCCCCTTCCTCCCCCCTCCTGCCGAACTCCTGCTGCTTGGGGGAGGAGGAAGGGCCAGGCAGTGGCAAAGAAAAAGAAGAAGGGACCGGGGCGCCGCCTCCTTCGGCCATTTCCCCAGCCAGCCTCCAATCCGCCATGACTCCCACCATGACTCTCGCCCCTTGCTCGCTGAAGCCGCGTGGAGGAGGAGCCCCGCCCACTGAAGCCCGTCCACCGCTCATGCTCCACCTCTGTAGGAGAGCTTATGCTGGGGGGAGGGGCGGGGCATGGCACGGCCTGTAGGAGAGCTGAAGCTGGGGGAGGGGCGGGGCATGCCGCAGCCTAGCTCTGCCCCCTCCCCTGGCTTCGGCACTCCCAGCAGCTGCTCCAGCCTTGAAGGGACAGTGCCAAACCAGCATTGTGATGGCTCTGGCACCGCTGGCTTGGCACTGCCCCCTCAAGACTGGAGCAGCTGCTGGGAGAGGTGAAGCCGGGGGTAGGGGGTGGGGCTTGGCACAGCCTGGCTCCGCCCCCTTCCCGGCTTTGGCACTCCCAGCAGCTGCTCCCAGCAGGCCACCATCCCCCAGCCATTCTTTACTGTGTTAGAGTGTCATTTTGTGTCATTTTGGTTGGTGGTGTGCCCCCGGATTTTTTTAATGTTAAAAGTGTGTCGCGGCTCAAAAAAGGTTGGGAAACACTGCTCTAGACCAGTGTTTCCCAACCAGTGTGCCGTGGCACACTAGTGTGCCGTGAGCATCATCAGGTGTTCCGTGGGAAATTGGCACTCTCCCCCTTCCTAGCAGCCCCCTCACAGGTTTCCAAGAAACAAATTGAGCCTCTCCGCTTGGAAATGTGTGTGGTTTTTTTTTACTATTTTACTGGATTTTTCGAGAGTCCCCCCGTCCCCCAGGAACTGTTTATAACAGCTTCATGACATCCATAGTTAACTGGAAGCAAGTTTCACTCAGGGTGAAATTTCACAAAGGTCTGGAGAACAAGCTCTATGAGGAGCGGCTTGAAGAGCTGGCCATGTTTAGCCTGAAGAAGAGAAGGCTGAGGGAAGACATGATAGCCATATATAAGTATGTGAGAGGAAGTCATATATATGTTTTGTTCATTGAAACAGGCCCAGGTTTCACACTGAGTGTATAAATACATTTGAAAACATATTAACTATATGTATTACTGTGTTAGAGTGTCGTTTTGTGTCATTTTGGTTGGTGGTGTGCCCCAGGATTTGGTAAATGTAAAAAACGTGCCGCGGCTCAAAAAGGTTGAAAAACACTGCTCTAGACGGCTAGTGTGTATATGTGTGTTTGTGGCTAGTGTGTATATATTTGTGTATATGTGTGTTTGCGTATATATATGTGGTTTTGCGCGTTGCCTTGTTTTGAACCTAGCAGTTCAAAAACATGCAAATGTGAGTAGATCAATAAGTACTGCTTCTGTGGGAAGTTAACAGCGCTCCATGCAGTCATGCCGGCCACATGACCTTGGAGGTGTCTACAGACAACGCCGACTCTTCGGCTTAGAAATGGAGATGAGTATGTTTTGTGTGTATACATATATACACATATACTGTATACACAGACTAGGCCACAGCAACGCATGGCAGGAGATGACTAGTGTGTATATGTGTATTTGTGGCTAGTGTGTATATATTTGTGTATATGTGTGTTTGTGTGTATATATGTGGTTTTGCACGTTGCATTGCGTTGTTTTGAACCTAGCAGTAGATCAATAAGTAGATCAATAAGTAATGCTTCTGTGGGAAGTTAACGGCGCTCCATGCAGTCATGCCGGCCACATGACCTTGGAGGTGTCTATGGACAACGCCGACTCTTTGGCTTAGAAATGGAGATGAGCACACACACACACACACAGAGTCGAACACGAATAGACTTAATGTCAAGGGGAAATCTTTAACTTTACCTTAGACTCAAATAATCCAGTTCAAGGCAGACAATCTGAATCATCTGCTTTGGCAATCTGGATTATATGGCAGTGTAGATCCAGACCAAGTAACAAGCAACACTTGCTGAAATCCTATCTGCTATTCGGCCACTGTATAAAGAACAACACTTTGGAAACGGGAATTCCAGACATGAAACCATCACAGCCAGCTAACACCTCCCAACAAAGGATTCCACCAAGCAGGAAGCAGCCAGGCTCTGAAGCTGCAAGGCCATTCAATTCTAATCAAGGTGATCAATTGCAACATTCACACTTGCCTCAAACAGATAAGAGTTCTTCATCTAAGAGGCTGTGAGGTCTGTTGGGAACTAGGAAAGTGGAGTTTATATACCTGTGGAATAATGTCCAGGGTGGGAGAAAAAACTGTTGTCTGCTTGAGGCAAATGTGAATGTCGCAAGGATCCCCCCCCAGGCAGCAATCAGCCAGGCTTTGAAGCCACAAGGCCATTAAATGAAGCTACAAGTCCATCCTCAGAGGTTGCAAGGTGTGTTGGAAACAGTAAATAAAGAACAACACTCTAAAACAAGGGAATCCCAGACAAGAAACAAACAGGGCCAGCTAACACCTCTGCTTGAGGCAAATGTGAATGTCGCAAAGATCCCCCCAGGCAGCAATCAGCCAGGCTTTGAAGCCACAAGGCCATTAAATGAAGTTACAAGTCCATCCTCAGAGGTTGTGAAGTGTGTTGGAAACAGTAAATAAAGAACAACACTCTAAAACAAGGGAATCCCAGACAAGAAACAAACAGGGCCAGCTAACACCTCTGCTTGAGGCAAATGTGAATGTCGCAAGGATCCCCCCAGGCAGCAATCAGCCAGGCTTTGAAGCCACAAGGCCATTAAATGAAGCTACAAGTCCATCCTTAGTGGTTGTGAAGTGTGTTGGAAACAGTAAATTAAGAACAACACTCTAAAACAAGGGAATCCCAGACAAGAAACAAACAGGGCCAGCTAACACCTCTGCTTGAGGCAAATGTGAATGTCGCAAGGATCCCCCCAGGCAGCAATCAGCCAGGCTTTGAAGCCACAAGGCCATTAAATGAATCTACAAGCCCATCCTCAGAGGTTGCGAGGTGTGTTGGAAACAGTAAATAAAGAACAACACTCTAAAACAAGGGAATGCCAGACAAGAAACAAACAGGGCCAGCTAACACCGCTGCTTGAGGCAAATGTGAATGTCGCAAGGATTCCTCCCCCAGGCAGCAATCAGCCAGGCTTTGAAGCCACAAGGCCAACCTCAGAGGTTGTGAGGTGTGTTGGAAACAGTAAATAAAGAACGGCACTCTAAAACAAGGGAATTCCAGACAAGAAACAATCAGGGCCAGCTAACACCTCTGTTTGAGGCATATGTGACTGTTGCAATTAGCCACATTGAATGGCCTTGCAGTTTCAAAGCCCGCTTGCTTCCTGCCTGGGGAAATCTTTTGTTGGGAGGTTTTCCTTCTTTCTTTCGTTTTCATGTCAGGGGCAATTTGAGAAATTGCAAGTTGCTTCTGGTGTGAGGGAATGGGCTGTCTGCAAGGATGTTGCCCAAGGGACGTTGCTCAGATGTTTTGATGTTTTACCATCCTTGTGGGAGGCTTCACTCGTGCCCGGGCATGAGGAGATGGAACTAACAGAGGGAACTCAACCTGCTCTCCCCAGATTCGAACGGTCAACCTGTCAGTCAGTAAGGGTTTAAGCCATTGCGCCACGGGGGGCTTCTGATTGTTGTCTGGTGGGCATTAACCTTGCGTTTTGGAGTTGTCATTCACCTACATCCAGAGAGCACGGTGGACTCAAGCAATGCTGGATCTGGACCAAACTTGGCACGAATACTCAATATGCCCAATATATTCCTTCCTTCCCATTCATGCCTGGCATCCAAAGCCTGTCCACCAAGAATTTGTATGAAATTGAATGTGGTTCTGAGAGCAGAGGAAGTGCCCCGCCCTGGATCTAGGAAACAATCCCGTTTGTGGGAATGACAATGAGCCACTCTCTCTGGTATCGGAAAAAATGAGGCTTCGGCAGCTGTGGCCGAACTTTGCTCTGCAGTTTAAGCTGGACGACCGCCCAGACGGAGAGGAATTGGACTCCCAGGGCATTCCCTTCTTTCCTCCCTTCCTCCTTTCCTCCCTTCCCCGTCCTTTCCCCTTCTCCTCCCTCCCCTCCTCCTGTCTTCCGTTCCTGTCCCTTCCTTCCTTCCTCTTCCCTTTCCCTTCTCATCCCTCCCTCCTTTTCTCCCTTCCTTCCTTCTCCTTCCTCCCTTCCTCCCTTCCTCCCTTCCTCCCCTTCTCCTCCGTCCCTCCATTCCTCCTTTCCCTTCTCCTCCCTCCCTCTATTCCTCCTTTCCCTTTCCTTCCCCTTCTTTTTCCTTCCGCCCTTCCATCTGCCCTCCTTTCCTCCCTTCGCTTTCCCCTTCTCCTCCCTTCCTCCTTTCCCCTTCCCCTCTCCTTCCTTCCTGCCTGCCTCCCTCCCTATCCTTCCTCCCTTCCTTCCTCTCTCCCGCCCTCCTTTTCTTCTTTTCTGCATTCCCTTTTTCCTTCCTCCCTCCCTTCCTTCCATCTGACCTCCTTTCCTCCCTTCCCTTTCCCCTTCTCCTCCCTTCCTCCTATCCCCTTCTCTTCTCCTTCCTGCCTTCCTTCCTTCCTCTTCCATACTACCTCTCTTCCTCCCTTCCCCTTCCTCCCTCCCTCCTTTTCTTCTTTTCTCCTTTCCCCTTTTCCTTCCTCCCTCCTTTCCATCAGCCCTCCTTTCCTCCCTTCCCTTTCCCCTTCTCCCTTCCTCCTTTCCCCTTCCCTTCTCCTTTCTGCCTGCCTCCCTTCCTCTTCCTCCCTCCCTCCTTTTCTTCTTTTCTCCATTCCCCCTTCCCTTCCTTCCTTCCTTCCTTCCTTCCTTACGTCCTTCCTTCCTTCCTTCCTTCCTTCCTTACGTCCTTCCTTAAGTCCTTCCTTTCCTTCCTTACGTCCTTCCTTCTTTCCTTCCTTCCTTCCTTCCTTCCTTCCTTCCTCCGTCCTTCCTTCCTCCTTCCTTCCTTCCTTCCTTCCTTTCGTCCTTCCTTCCTTCCTTCCTCCCTCCTTCTTCCTTCCTTCCTTCCTTCCTTCCTTCCTTCCTTCCTTCCTTCCTTCCTTCCTTCCTTCCTTCCTTCCTTCCATCCTTCCTTCCTTCTTTCCTTCCTTCCTTCCTTCCTTCCTTCCTTCCTTCCTTCCTTCCTTCCTTCCTTCCTTCCTTCCTTCCTTCCTTCCTTACGTCCTTCCTTCCTTCCTTCCTTCCTTCCTTCCATCCTTCCTTCCTTCCTTCCTTCCTTCCTTCTTCCATCCTTCCTATTTTCCTTCCTTCCTTCCTTCCTTCCTTCCTTCCTGCCTTCCTTCCTTCCTGCCTTCCTGCCTTCCTTCCTTCCTGCCTGCCTGCCTGCCTGCCTGCCTGCCTGCCTGCCTTCCTTCCTTCCTTCCTTCCTTCCTTCCTTCCTTCCTTCCTTCCTTCCTTCCTTCCTTCCTTCCTTCCTTCCTTCCTTCCTTCCTTCCTTCCTTCCCGCTCAGCCACACCAAGAAACAGAGAATTCTTTCTCCCATTTAAGAGCCAACGGCTTCTCCTGTTATTTATTTATTTATTTATTTACGCTATTTTTATCCCGCCCATATCTGCCCGAAGGCGACTCAGGGCAGCGTACAAGTCGGCACAATTAGATGCCATATATAAAAATACATACATTGATAAAAAGCAAGGGGGGGGGGGAGACATCACAATACACAGTATTTTTTTTATTTAAAAAACTATGTCTTCTTGTTCAAATAATAACCCAAGCTCTTCTGTGGTCCGAAAAGTCCTTGGTGCCCATCCGTCACAAAGACGGGCACGATGCCGTCGGAGCAAAACGTGGAGAGGTCCACACCTCCCAGCCGGACATCTGAGCTGAAGTTAAGAGTCTAAGACTTCCCCTTGCCACGTGCTTAACCGCTTTGGTTCTTTCCTCAACCCTGTGACTGAACCCTATGCATAAGTCATGCCCCGCGATGTGGGAGAGGTTTTGCCTTTTGTGTGTGCCTTTTGCTCTGTTCGCAAAGTTTTGTGTCCTCTGAAGCAGTTTGGAGATCCTCCAGTTGGTACGAATACTCAATATGCCCAAATGTGAACATTGGTGGAGTTTGTGGAAAAACAGACCTTGACATTTGGGAATTGTAGTTGCTGGGATTTATAGTTCACCTACAATCAAAGAGCATTCTGAACTCCACCAACAATGGAATTGAACCAATCTTGCCACACAGAACTCCCATGACCAAGAGAAAATACTGGAAGGGTTTGGTGGGCATTGAGCTTGAGTTTGGAAGTTGTAGTTCACCTATATCCAGAGATCACTGTCGACTCAAACAACGATAGATCTGGATTAAACTTGGTACGAATACTCAATATGCCCAAATGTGAACACTGGTAGAGTTTGGGGAAAATAGACCTCAACATTTGAGAGTTGTAGTTGCTGGGATTTATAGTTCACCTACAATCAAAGAGCATTCTGAACTCCACCAACGATGGAATTGAACCAATCTTGCCACACAGAACTCCCATAACCAAGAGAAAATACTGGAAGGGTTTGGTGGGCATTGAGCTTGAGTTTGGAAGTTGTAGTTCACCTATATCCAGAGATCACTGTTGACTCAAACAACGATAGATCTGGATTAAACTTGGTATGAATACTCAATATGCCCAAATGTGAACACTGGTAGAGTTTGGGGAAAATAGACTTCGACATTTGAGAGTTGTAGTTGCTGGGATTTATAGTTCACCCACAATCAAAGAGCATTCTGAACTCCACCAATGATGGAATTGAACCAATCTTGCCACACAGAACTCCCATAACCAAGAGAAAATACTGGAAGGGTTTGGTGGGCATTGAGCTTGAGTTTGGGAGTTGTAGTTCACCTATATCCAGGGATCACTGTCGACTCAAACAATAATGGGCCTGGACTAAACTTGGTACGAATACTCAATATGTCCAAATGTGAGCACTGTTGGAGTTTGGGGAAAATAGACCTTGACATTTGGGAATTGTAGTTGCTGGGATTTATAGTTCACCCACAATCAAAGCATTCTGAACTCCACCAACAATGGCATTGAACCAATCTTGCCACACAGAACTCGCATGACCAACATAATATTAATTTATTTACTTACTTTATTTCTACCCTGCCCTTCTCCCTCGGGGGGGGGGGGGACGGGACTGGAAGGGTTTGGTGGGTATTGACCTTGAGTTTTGGAGATGTAGTTCACCTACATCCAGAGATCACTGTGGACTCAAACAAGGATAGATCTGGACTAAACTTGGTACGAATACTCAATATGCCCAAATGTGAACACTGGTAGAGTTTGGGGAAAATAGACCTCAACATTTCAGAGTTGTAGTTGCTGGGATTTATAGTTCACCCACAATCAAAGAGCATTCTGAACTCCACCAATGATGGAATTGAACCAATCTTGCCACACAGAACTCCCATAACCAAGAGAAAATACTGGAAGGGTTTGGTGGGCATTGAGCTTGAGTTTGGGAGTTGTAGTTCACCTATATCCAGGGATCACTGTCGACTCAAACAATAATGGATCTGGACTAAACTTGGTACGAATACTCAATATGTCCAAATGTGAGCACTGTTGGAGTTTGGGGAAAATAGACCTTGACATTTGGGAATTGTAGTTGCTGGGATTTATAGTTCACCTACAATCAAAGAGCATTCTGAACTCCACCAACAATGGCATTGAACCAATCTTGCCACACAGAACCCGCATGACCAACATAATATTAATTTATTTACTTACTTTATTTCTACCCTGCCCTTCTCCCTCGGGGGGGGGGGGACGGGACTGGAAGGGTTTGGTGGGTATTGACCTTGAGTTTTGGAGATGTAGTTCACCTACATCCAGAGATCACTGTGGACTCAAACAACGATAGATCTGGACTAAACTTGGTACGAATACTGAATATGCCCAAATGTGAACACTGGTGGAATTTGGGGAAAATAGACCTTGGCATTTGGGAGTTGTAGTTGCTGGGATTTATAGTTCACCTACAATCAAAGAGTATTCTGAACCCCACCAACGATGGAATTGGGCCGTCTTCCCACACAGAACCCCTATGATCAACAAAAAAATACTGTGTTTCCTGATGGTCTTTGGTGACCCCTCTGACACCCCCTCAAGACTCCCAGGGGTCATAACCCCCAGTTTGAGAAACACTGCTAGAATCCATCCTTTAGTTTCCTTCTCCTTGGTGAAGCCGTCCTTCCCACATCTGTTTGCTCACCTTTCCGGCTGATAGGACAGGCTGTCCCTGAGCCTTAGCCTGCCTGCCTGTCATCCCTCGCCTGGGCTGGTTTCGCCAAGCAAGGACTGACAGCTGGGACGTGCGGCCGCCGCTCTTCCCTCCACTGGGGCCACTGCTTGCTGCTCCAGCCTCGTGTTATGATGAGACCTTGGATTGGATCTCTTCTTTCCCCAGTTTCCTAAGATCTCTGTTTATCTCTGGGCCAATATTGTCGCCCGGTATCGTGCTCCATATTTTGCACCATGCCGATATTTTGCTGATGTGTAGGCTGCACATTGGGACGTCCTGTGAGGTAGGTTAGACATGGACTTTGAAGGCCGGGGGTGTCTCCAGATGCCATCCAGGCCATCCCACCGCGAGGTGCTAGGACTCCAGCTGAAGCATTCCCATTGGTAGCTCCCTAACCTCTTTTTGGAAGAAGATGCCACCAATCATCGGTTTTATTATTGAACTAGCATGGGGACCCAGCTTTTCCCAAGCTATTTGAAAAAAATGCAAAATGCATATGGTTATGAGTGAACTACAACTCTCACATCATGCCGAAAAACTCCATCAGTTGGTTATGTTGGGCAAGTTTGCTCTAGATCAGGGCTGTCCAACTGGCGGCCCCGGGGCCGGATCCGGCCCCGTAGCCTGTTGGACACGGCCCCACCTATGCCCTCAGCCGCCATTTTTAATTTTTTTAAAAAAAAAAAAAAAAAAAAAAATCAATTTTTTTTTAAAAAATGGCGGCCGGGGGGGAGGGGGAGGCGGGGCAGGGAGGAGGAAGAGAGCTAGCTCCTCCTCCTTTTCGGCGCCCCCCCTCCCTACCTAGGGCGGGGGAGCCGCCGAAAAAGGGCAGAAGGCGGCGCCAACAGCAGCGCGTCACAGGCCTGGCGTGACGCGCTGCTCTTGGCACCGCCTACTCCTCCTTTTCGGCGCCCCTCCCTTCCTAGGGCGGAGGGGGCGCCGAAAGGGGAGGAGTAGGCGGCGCCAAGAGCATGGCGTCACGCCAGGCCTGTGACGCTCTGCTCTTGGCGCCGCCTACTACTTCGCGGCGCCCCCTACCTAGGGGGGGGAGCCGCCGAAAAAGGGCAGAAGGCGGCGCCAAGAGCAGCGCGTCACAGGCCTGGCGTGCCGCGCTGCCCCTTGGCACCGCCTACTCCTCCTTTTGGTGCCCCCTCCGCCCTAGGAAGGGAGGGGGCACCGAAAAGGAGGAGTAGGCAGTGCCAAGGGGCAGCGCGTCACGCCAGGCCTGTGACGCGCTGCTCTTGGCGCCGCCTTCTGCCCTTTTTCGGCCGTTTTAGGAGGGGGCGGGGCCTGGGGTTGGGGGCGGGGCCTGGGGCGGGGCCAAGCGGCCCCCTAGGTCATCAGTGACCTTTTATCCGGCCCTGGACCCCGTAGAAGTTGGACAGCACTGCTCTAGATCAGGGCTGCCCAGGAAGTCGATCGCGAAAGAGGTCGGTCCCAGGATGGGGCGCTTCTCAGAGGGGGGCGGAGCCAGGCCATGCCAAGCCCTGCCCCCCTCCCCCAGCTTTGGCACTCCTAGCAGCTTCTCCAGGCTTGAGGATGGCAATGCCAAGCCAGTGGTGGCATAGCTAGCACTGCCATCCTCTAAGCCTGGAGAAGCTGCTGGGAGCTCCAAAGCCAAAGGGAAGGGGCGGGGCTTGGTGCGGCATGGCTCCGCGCCCCTCTGGCTTCTGCTCTACCAGCAGCTTCTCCAGCCTTGAGGATGGCAGTGCCAAGCCAGCCTTGTGCTAGCTATGTCGCCACTGTCTTGGCATTGCCATCCTCAAGCCTGGAGAAGCTGCTGGGAGCTCCAAAGCCAGAGATGAGGGGGCCAAGTTTGGTGCGCCCTGGCTCCGCCCCCTCTGGCATCTGCTCTACCAGCAGCTTCTCCAGGCTTGAGGATGGCAGTGCCAAGCCAGCCTTGTGCTAGCTATGCCACCACTGTCTTGGCACGGCCATCCTCAAGCCTGGAGAAGCTGCTGGGAGCTCCAAAGCCAGAGATGAGGGGGCCAAGTTTGGTGCGCCCTGGCTCCGCCCCCTCTGGCGTCTGCTCTACCAGCAGCTTCTCCAGGCTTGAGGATGGCAGTGCCAAGCCAGCCTTGTGCTAGCTATGCCACCACTGTCTTGGCATTGCCATCCTCAAGCCTGGAGAAGCTGCTGGGAGCTCCAAAGCCAGAGATGAGGGGGCCAAGCTTGGTGCGCCCTGGCTCCGCCCCCTCTAGCTTCTGCTCTACCAGCAGCTTCTCCAGCCTTGAGGATGGCAGTGCCAAGCCAGCCTTGTGCTAGCTATGCCACCACTGGCTTGGCACTGCCATCCTCAAGCCTGGAGAAGCTGCTGGGAGCTCCAAAGCCAAAGGGGAGGGGTGGGGCTTGGGGTGACCTGCCCCCCCGGCTTCCGCTCTACCAGCAGTTTCTCCAGGCTTGAGGATGGCAATGCCAAGCCAGTGGTGGCATAGCTAGCACAAGGCTGGCTTGGCATTGCCATCCTCAAGCCTGGAGAAGCTGCTGGGAGCTCCAAAGCCAAAGGGAAGGGGTGGGGCTTGGTGCGGCCTGGCTCCGCCCCCTCTGGCTTCTGCTCTACCAGCAGCTTCTCCAGCCTTGAGGATGGCAGTGCCAAGCCAGCCTTGTGCTAGCTATGTCACCACTGTCTTGGCATTGCCATCCTCAAGCCTGGAGAAGCTGCTGGGAGCTCCAAAGCCAGAGGGGAGGGGGCCAAGCTTGGTGCGCCCTGGCTCTGCCCCCTCTGGCTTCTGCTCTACCAGCAGCTTCTCCAGGCTTGAGGATGGCAGTGCCAAGCCAGCCTTGTGCTAGCTATGTCACCACTGTCTTGGCACTGCCATCCTCAAGCCTGGAGAAGCTGCTGGTAGAGCAGAAGCCAGAGAGGGGCAGAGCCAGGCTGCGCCAAGCCCCGCCCCTCTCTCCAGCCTTGAGGAGGTAGGTAGATCTTCCTGACTTGGTTTTATTATAAGTAGCTCGCGTGCTGAAAAAGTGTGCACCCCTGTGCTCTAGATGTATCATCGGTGGGGTTCAGTCTGGCACAATGGGTTAAACTCTTCTGCCGGCAGGACTGAAGAGACAGGTCAGAGGTTCAAATCCAGGGAGAGTACGGATGAGCTCCCTCTGTCAGCTCCTGCTCCCCATGCAGGGACATGAGAGAAGCCTCCCACAAGAATGGTAAAACATCAAACCGTGTGGGCAACATCCTTGCAGACGGCCAATTATCTCCCACCAGAAGTGACTTGCAGTTTCTCAAGTGGCTCCTGACACACACAAAAGTCTACTCTCTGGCTGTAGGGAAAACTACAACTCCCGCTAGGGTGAGTCAGTCCCCTCAAACCCCTCCAGTAGGTTGAGTTAGACATGGGGGTTCTGCGTGCTAAGTTAATTCCGGGTCCATTGTTGGTGGAGTTGGGAGTGCTCTTAGATTGCAGGTGAGCTATACTTTCCAGTACCTGCAACTCCTCAGCCATGGAGGAAAGCGTTAGCAGCAAAAGTAAAGGTAAAGGTTTCCCCTTGACATTAAATCCAGTCATGTCTGACTCTCAGGGGTGGTGCTCATCTCCATTTCTAAGCTAAAGAGCCGGCGTTGTCCATAGACCCCTCCAAGGTCATGTGGCCGACATGACTGCATGGAGCGCCGTTACCTTCTTGCCAGAGCGGTATCTATTAATTAGGCCTGGGCAATCATGGTTCTAAAGTACTAACAAAACTAAAGTTCTGGTGGTGAACACTAGGTGGCGCTGGTGCTTTGCTTCTACAGTGTTGCTAAAGTTCTGGTGCTGAACATTTCAGAACTCTAACAAAACTTTCAAAACTTCATTATTATTTCATTATTGGCGATTTTTAAGACAGAACCAATTAAGAACTGCCATTTATAACAATATTTTGAAAGTTTTGTTAGCGTTCTGAAATGTTCACCACCAGAACTTTAGCAACACTGTAGAAGCAAAGCACCAGCGCCACCTAGTGTTCACCACCAGAACTTTAGCAACACTGTAGAAGCAAAGCACCAGCGCCACATAGTGTTCACCACCAGAACTTTAGCAACACTGTAGAAGCCAAGCACCAGCGCCACCTAGTGTTCACCACCAGAACTTTAGCAACACTGTAGAAGCAAAGCACCAGCGCCACCTAGTGTTCACCACCAGAACTTTAGCAACACTGTAGAAGCAAAGCACCAGCGCCACCTAGTGCTCACCACCAGAACTTTAGCAACACTGTAGAAGCAAAGCACCAGCGCCACCTAGTGTTCACCACCAGAATTTTAGCAACACTGTAGAAGCAAAGCACCAGCGCCACCTAGTGTTCACCACCAGAACTTTAGCAACACTGTAGAAGCAAAGCACCAGCGCCACCTAGTGTTCACCACCAGAACTTTAGCAACACTGTAGAAGCAAAGCACCAGCGCCACCTAGTGCTCACCACCAGAACTTTAGCAACACTGTAGAAGCAAAGCACCATCGCCACCTAGTGTTCACCACCAGAACTTTAGCAACACTGTAGAAGCAAAGCACCAGCGCCACCTAGTGTTCACCACCAGAACTTTAGCAACACTGTAGAAGCAAAGCACCAGCGCCACCTAGTCTTCACCACCAGAACTTTAGCAACACTGTAGAAGCAAAGCACCAGCGCCACCTAGTCTTCACCACCAGAACTTTAGCAGCACTGTAGAAGCAAAGCACCAGCGCCACCTAGTCTTCACCACCAGAACTTTAGCAACACTGTAGAAGCAAAGCACCATCGCCACCTAGTGTTCACCACCAGAACTTTAGCAACACTGTAGAAGCAAAGCACCATCGCCACCTAGTGTTCACCACCAGAACTTTAGCAACACTGTAGAAGCAAAGCACCATCGCCACCTAGTGTTCACCACCAGAACTTTAGCAACACTGTAGAAGCAAAGCACCAGCGCCACCTAGTGCTCACCACCAGAACTTTAGCAACACTGTAGAAGCAAAGCACCAGCGCCACCTAGTGCTCACCACCAGAACTTTAGCAACACTGTAGAAGCAAAGCACCATCGCCACCTAGTGTTCACCACCAGAACTTTAGCAACACTGTAGAAGCAAAGCACCAGCGCCACCTAGTGCTCACCACCAGAACTTTAGCAACACTGTAGAAGCAAAGCACCAGCGCCACCTAGTGCTCACCACCAGAACTTTAGCAACACTGTAGAAGCAAAGCACCATCGCCACCTAGTGTTCACCACCAGAACTTTAGCAACACTGTAGAAGCAAAGCACCAGCGCCACCTAGTCTTCACCACCAGAACTTTAGCAACACTGTAGAAGCAAAGCACCAGCGCCACCTAGTGTTCACCACCAGAACTTTAGCAGCACTGTAGAAGCAAAGCACCATCGCCACCTAGTGTTCACCACCAGAACTTTAGCAACACTGTAGAAGCAAAGCACCAGCGCCACCTAGTGTTCACCACCAGAACTTTAGCAACACTGTAGAAGCAAAGCACCAGCGCCACCTAGTCTTCACCACCAGAACTTTAGCAACACTGTAGAAGCAAAGCACCAGCGCCACCTAGTCTTCACCACCAGAACTTTAGCAACACTGTAGAAGCAAAGCACCAGCGCCACCTAGTCTTCACCACCAGAACTTTAGCAACACTGTAGAAGCAAAGCACCATCGCCACCTAGTGTTCACCACCAGAACTTTAGCAACACTGTAGAAGCAAAGCACCATCGCCACCTAGTGTTCACCACCAGAACTTTAGCAACACTGTAGAAGCAAAGCACCAGCGCCACCTAGTCTTCACCACCAGAACTTTAGCAACACTGTAGAAGCAAAGCACCAGCGCCACCTAGTGTTCACCACCAGAACTTTAGCAACACTGTAGAAGCAAAGCACCAGCGCCACCTAGTGTTCACCACCAGAACTTTAGTTTTGTAAGTACTTTAGAACCATTTAGAACAGGGGTGGGCAGTTACCGGCCCTCCAGGTGTTTTGGACTTCAACTCCCAGAAATCCTAGCCAGTTTACCAGCTGTCAGGATTTCTGGGAGTTGAAGTCCAAAACACCTGGAGGGCCGGTAATTGCCCACCCCTGATTTAGAACCATGATTGAGTAGGCCTACTATTAATCTACTCACATTTGCATGTTTTTGAACTGCTAGGTTGGCAGAAGCTGGGGCTAACAGCTCACCCCACTCCCCGGATTTGAACCGCCGACCTTTCAGTCAGCAAGTTCAGCAGCTCAGCTGTTTAAACCGCTGCACCACCGGGGGCTTCGTTGGTGGTAGGAAATACCCTGCCAACATTATCTTGCTCAGAAAACCCTGTTGATAACACTGATGGAGAGGTCAGGTCAGGGGCCATGGCAGCAGCTCCGAGGCCCACAGTATGTCACGGGTTTCAGGACCCAAAGGGGAAAGATCTATCGGAAAGCCAGCAGTTTGGGTTGGCCTTCCCTTCCGCAACTGAACCACGCACCACAAAGTGGATGGCAAACAGCCGTGGCATTCAACCCATGCTTCTGAATTGCACCTGTCTCTGGGTGTCGGTGCCACCCTCCTTGCGAGTCCAGAGCGTGGGTCCAGCCCTGTCGCTGCCGGCCATTGTCTTGGGATTTGTGCTGTTGGGACTGATGGAACAAAAGGGCCTTTGTCTGGGCAGAGACAGTGCTCTCCCGCTGCCATGCCTCGCCTTTTGTTTCCTGTCCCTGGGTATATTACCCCCCCCCCTCCAAATTCATCACTATTTACATTCGGCCTGCAGTGGGGATCCAGCCACCCGGCCAGACATTCCTTTGCATTTCCGGTGGGGGTTGCAAGGAGGCAGGAGGAAATGCATCTCTTTGCATCGGAGGAAGTGGACATTTCTCCTCCAAGAGAATGGCTACGGCAGTGCTTCTCAACCTTCCTCATGCTGCGACCCCTTCATACAGTTCCTCATTGGTGGTGACCCCCAACCATAACATCATTTCCATTGCTACTTCATAATTGTGATTTTGCTACTGTTGTGAATCATCATGTAAATATCTGATAAGCAGGATGTATTTTTATTCACCCGACCTAATTTGGCACAAGTATCTGATACGCCCGTATTTGAATACTGGTGGGGTTGAAGGGCAGGGGTTGATTTTCTCCTTTGGGAGTTGTAGTTGCTGGGATTTATAGTTCACCTACAATCAAAAAGTATTATGAACTTAGGGTTGCCACCTGTCCCGTATTATACGCAGGCCCGGATGAACACCTTTTGGCGCCCTAGGCCACACTTTGGGATTACGCCCCCAAATCAACCTCTACCACACACACCCCACCTCCGCCCCCGGGGCCGCTGCCGGGCATGCGCAGCAGGATGGCGCCTCCTCTGCCATGTTCCTGGGTGCCGCGCATGTGGCGCACCCTCTTTCCTTGCGTCAAGG
Source organism: Anolis apletophallus (assembly GCA_030556195.1). Lineage (NCBI taxonomy): Eukaryota > Metazoa > Chordata > Lepidosauria > Squamata > Anolidae > Anolis > Anolis apletophallus. The sequence goes on from JARBWK010000019.1 coordinate 13,285,428, forward strand.
AAGGAGGGCGCGAGGAGGAAGGAAGGGAAGCCCCCTGGCCTGGCCGTTGCCGGGCATGCGCGGCACCCAGGAACATGGCGGAGGAGGCAGAGGCGCTCGGGCCCTCCTGCTGCACATGCTCGGCAGTGGCTCCGGGGGCAGGGCTTCCCTCCGCCTCCTCCTCGCACCCTCCTTCCTTGAGTCAAGGGAGGGCATGAAGCGGGGGCGATGGTGAGGATGGGGCGCCATTCCGTCCTCCCCCGCCCCCTCGCAGCACTCTCCTCCCGCCCACCCCGAGAGAGAGTAATCTCCATACCGCTCGTTGCGGTTTTGTTTCAACATTTTTTTGGGTCTGTGTGAACTGCCCCCCCCCCCCCGGCTTGCGCCCCTAGGGCATGGCCTAGGGTGGTCTTATGGGTAATCCGGGCCTGATTATACGGGACGTCCCGTATTTTTGCTCCGAATTTCGTGTCACGTATTTTCAGCTCCTGTCCCGTATTGACAGGACAGGACTGGACAGGTGGTAGCAGGAGGGGGAATTGCCATTCATTTTGGGAGTTGCAGTTCAGCCGCACCCCAGAGAAACTGTGAGTCGTCCCTCCCGTGACAACAAACTGGACTTAGACTTGGCACAGAGAACCCTCATGACCAACTGAGCATACTAAAGGGGTTTGGGAGGGAACTGGTCTTGATTTTTGGGAGTTGTAGTTCCCCTGCATCCAGAGAAACGGTGGCAGAAGAGGGAGGGTAGAGAGAGAAGGGCCTGGCATGGTTGTCCTGCCACTCCCAGAATGCAAGGCCAGGCCTGACATCTCCCCCAAAAAAATTATGGTGCATAACATGGCTTCTCCTTTCCCAGCCCCCGGCACTCACATTGCCAAGCCATGCCCTTGCCCCTCCCCACCCCCATCAGGCCACCTCCACGCGAAGCCACGGAGTTCATTCTCCACGGCAGTCCCCACCCATCCGGGGGTCCACCCCACCTGCTCGAAGTGGGCGACAGGTAAGGCCGGGTGGGCTCCCATCGCCCCATCCCAAGCACACACACACCCCTTTCCGGCCTTTGCTGTTCTCACCCAAGCAGCCACGTGGAAGGAAGTGTCCCTTATTTTTGAGAAAAATCCCGTATTTTTAGGTAAATGTCCCTTATTCCTTATATCAAAAAGTGGCAACCCTATCTGAACTCCACCAAAAATAGAACTGAACCAAACTTGGCACACACAACTCCCATGACCAACAGAAAATACTGGGCGGGTTTGGTATGCATTGACCTTGAGTTTTGGAGTTGTAGTTCACCTACATCCAGAGATCACTGTGGACTAAAACAACAATGGATCTGGACCAAACTTGGCACAGATACTCAATATGCCCAAATGTGGATACTGGTGAAGTTTGGGGAAAATATACCTTGACATTTGGGAGTTGCTGTTTCTGGGATTTATAGTTCACCTACAATCAAAGAGCATTCTGAACTCCGCCAATGATGGAATTGAACAAGACTTGGCACACAGAACTCTCATGACCAACAGAAAATACTGGAAGGGTTTGGTGGGCATAGACCTGGAGTTTTGGAGTTGTAGTTCACTTACATCCAGAGAGCACTGTGGACTCAAACAATGATAGATCTGGACCAAACTTGGCACAAATACTCAATATGCTCAAATGTGAACACTGGTGGAGTTTGGGGAAAATAGACCTTGACATTTGGGAGTTGCAGTTGCTGGGGTTTATAGTTCACCTACAATCAAAGAGCATTCTGAACTCCACCAATGATGAAATCGAACTAAACTTGACAAACACAGAACTCCCATGACCAACAGAAAATACTAGAAGGGTTTGGTGGGCATTGACCTCGAGTTTGGGAGTTGTAGTTCACCTACATCCAGAGATCACTGTGGACTCAAACAACGATGGATCTGGACCAAACTTGGCCCAATATGCCCCAATGAGAACACTGGTGGAGTTTGGGGAAAATATACCTTGACATTTGGGAGTTGCTGTTTCTGGGATTTATAGTTCACCTACAATCAAAGAGCATTCTGAACTCCACCAATGTTGGAATTGAACAAGACTTGGTACACAGAACTCTCATGACCAACAGAAAATACTGGATGGGTTTGGTGGGCATTGAGTTTTGGAGTTGTAGTTCACCTACATCCAGAGAGCACTGTGGACTCAAACAATGATAGAACAGGACAAAACTTGGCACAAATACACAATATGCTCAAATGTGAACACTGGTGGAGTATGGGGAAAATAGACCTTGACATTTGGAATTGCTGGGATGTATAGTTCATCACAATCAAAGCTCATTCTGAACCCCACCAACAATAGAATTAAACCAAACTTGCCACACAGAACTCTCATGTCCAGCAGAAGATACTGGAAGGGTTTGGTGGGCATAGACCTGGAGTTTGGGAGTTGTAGTTCACCTACATCCAGAGAGCACTCTGGACTCAAACAATGGCGCAAATACTCAATATGCCCAAATTTGAAAACATGGGTGGAGGGTTGATTTTGTCATTTGGGAGTTGTAGTTGCTGGGATTTATAGTTCACCTACAATCAAAGAGTATTCTGAACCTCGATAGAATTGGGCTAAACATTCCACGCAGAACCCCCATAACCAATAGAAAATACTGTGTTTTCTGCTGGTCCCCTCTGACACTCCCTCGCGATCCACCCAGGGGTCCCGACCCCCAGGTTGAGAAACGCTGTGCTAAGGAGGGAAACAAAAACTAAAATGGAGAGCGAAGCAGATATCAAAGGAATGGCGGGAAAAGGCCAAATTGGAGCTGGTCGCTTTGTTTGGGAGGCCTGATGCGATTGCCGCCTGTGCAAAGCATGCAAAGCGAACCTGAACTTGCCAATCCTCCGTCTTCTCTCTCTCTCTCTGGCTGTCTTTCAACCTTTCGTTCTCTGGAAACTCAAGCTGGGCTTGTGTTGAAACATTCCACATCTGTTGTGAGAGGAACTCAGAGGGGAGAGCTTGGAGACAGCTTTAAAATGGTTGCGAGAGTAAGCACGGAGCTCAGCGGTGCCTAGGAGGTCTCTTTGCTTCTAGCGGAGAGGGAAGGAGCCACCCAAGAGAAGGCCCTTTTCCACTTCCCTTGGCTGGGAAGGAAGGCCGAACATATGCAACCAAACAAGTCGAAATGGAGGACCCCATTCATTGTGCAAACCAAATCCAGGACGTTGTATTGGTCGGCAATGGATTCATGAGAACTTCAGCCCCATGCCCAACTTGTTTACAGTACAACTGCCATATCTATTGATTCAATGTGTTAGAAGCAAATAGAGGATACAGTTGTAATGTGTTTGAAAACACTTTGTTGGGAAGTGTTAGCTGGCCCTGATTGTTTCCTGTCTGGAATTCCCCTGAATGTTGTTCTGTATTTCCTGTCCTGATTTTAGAGGGTTTTTGGAAAAAAAATATTGGTAGCCAGATTTTATTCAAAGCCTGGCTGCTAACACCTCCCAACAAAGGACTCCCCGGGCAGGAAGCAGCCAGGGTTTGAAGCTGCGAGGCCATTCAATGCTAATTAAGCTGGCCAAGTGCAACATTCATACTTGCCTCCAACAGACAAGAGTTATTTCTCCCACCTGCCTCCCAACAAAGGACTCCCCAGGCAGGAAGCAGCCAGGCTTTGAAGCTGCGAGGCCATTCAATGCTAATCAAGCTGGCCAAGTGCAACATTCACACTTGCCTCCAACAGACAAGAGTTATTTCTCCCACCTGCCTTCCAACAAAGGACTCCCCAGGCAGGAAGCAGCCAGGCTTTGAAGCTGCAACACCATTCAATGCTAATCAAGCTGGCCAAGTGCAACATTCACACTTGCCTCCAACAGACAAGAATTCTCTTTCCCACCTGTCTCCCAACAAAGGATTCCCCAGGCAGGAATCACCCAGGCTTCGAAGCTGCAAGGCCATTCAATGCTAATCAAGCTGGCCAAGTGCAACATTCACACTTGCCTCCAACAGACAAGAGCTCTCTCTCCCACCCGCCTCCCAACAAGGGATTTCCCCCAGGCAGGAAGCAGCCAGGCTTTGAAGCTGCGAGGCCATTCAGTGCTAATCAAGCTGGCCAAGTGCAACATTCACACATGCCTCCAACAGACAAGAGCTCTCTCCCACCGCCTCCCAACAAGGGATTTCCCAGGCAGGACGCAGCCAGGCTTTGAAGCTGCGAGGCCATTCAGTGCTAATCAAGCTGGCCAAGTGCAACATTCACACATGCCGCCATCAGACCTGAGGTCTCTCTCCCACCCGCCTCCCAACAAGGGATTTCCCCCAGGCAGGAAGCAGCCAGGCTTTGAAGCTGCGAGGCCATTCAGTGCTAATCAAGCTGGCCAAGTGCAACATTCACACATGCCTCCAACAGACAAGAGTTCTCTCTCCCACCCGCCTCCCAACAAGGGATTTCCCCCAGGCAGGAAGCAGCCAGGCTTTGAAGCTACAAGGCCATTTAATACTAATCAAGCTGGCCAAGTGCAACATTCACACATGCCTCCAACAGACAAGAGTTCTCTCTCCCACCCGCCTCCCAACAAGGGATTTCCCCCAGGCAGGAAGCAGCCAGGCTTTGAAGCTGCAAGGCCATTCAATGCTAATCAAGCTGGCCAAGTGCAACATTCACCCTTGCCTCCAACAGACAAGAGTTCTCTCCCACGCAGATCCGAAGAGGGCGATGATGGACTAGATCAGTGTTTCCCAACCGGTGTGCCGTGGCACACTAGTGTGCCGTGAGCGATCATCAGGTGTGCCGTGGGAAATTGGAACCTCCAATACCCTTTCTTTCTCCTCTTGCCAAACACTTTTTCTTCTCCACTTGGGCTCCCTTCTTCCCAGCCTCGCTCTGCTCGCTTTGCCTCACTTTGCTCATGCTGCCGCTTCTTCCGCCATTTTGATCCGAGGGGGCAGCGTGAGCGTGTTCAGGAGGGAAAGGGGGAGGGAGGAAGACGTGACCCGTGCAGGTGCTACTGCACAGACTCGCCCCATGTCTTCCTCATAAACAACAGTCCACAGTGTTCTCTGGGTGTAGGTGAACTACAACTTCCAAACTCAAGGTCAATTGCCAAGCAAATCCTTTCAGTACTTTCTGTTGGTAATGAGAGTTCAATATGCCAAGTTTGGTTCAATTCCATTGTTGCAAGAGTTCAGGATACTCTTTGATTGTGTGTTAACTATAAACCCCAGAAACTGTAACTCCCAAATGTCAAGGTCTATTTCCCCAAAACTCCATCTGTGTACGCATTTGGGCATATTGAGTATTCATGCCAAGTTTGGTCCTGATCCAACATTGTTTGAGTCCACAATCCTCTCTGGATATAGGTGAACTACAGCTCCAAAACTCAAGGTCAATGCCCACCAAACTCTTATAGTATTTTCTCTTGGTTATGGGAGTTCTGTGTGAGAAGTTTGATTCCATTGCATCTTTGGTGGAGTTCAGAATGCTCTTTGATTGCGGGTGAACTATAACTCCCAGCAACTACAACTCCCAAATGAAAAAAAATCAATTTTTTGACTCCTTGGGTTGGTATTAGTATGTTTTGTGGCCAAATTTGGCAGCAATTTGTCCAGTGGCTTTTGAGTTATGTTAATCCTACAAATGAACATTACATATATATATATATATATATATATATATATATATATATATACACACACACACACACACACACACACACACACACACACACACATCGAGAGAAAGAGAGAGAGCACAACATCACAGGGAAGTATGCCTGTGTAGGAGGGTAAACATTAGGAAGAACTTCTTGACTGTGAGAGCTGTTCAGCAGTGGAACTCTCTGCCTCAGAGTGTGCTTCCGTCTGGCTGCTCTCTTTCCAGCCGGCTTCCCTGAAGACCGGGTACGTTTTCCCTGAGGGCTGGGTGACTGCGATAAAAACTAAACACAGAGAGAGACTGACAACTTTTGAGCAAGACCTTCGTGTGTGTCTTTCTGCCATTCCTGCCAGGATATCTATGTTGTGTTCATCGAAACAGGCCCAGGTTTCACACTGAGTATACAAACACATTTAAAAACATATTAACTATATGTATTACTGTGTTCGAGTGTCATTTTGGTTGGTGGTGTGCCCCAGGATTTTGTAAATTGGCAGCGTTTGACACAGTCGACCACAATCTTTTGATCCACCGCCTGTCCATGGCTGGAGTGAGGGGGACAGTCCTGAAATGGCTGACCTCCTTCCTCCACCAGCGGTCTCAGCGTGTGAGGAGGGGTGAGGTGGTCTCCGAGGGCTCCCCGTTAATCTGTGGAGTTCCTCAGGGGGCCATCCTCTCCCCTCTGTTATTTAACATCTAAATGCAACCGCTTGCACAGCTGGTACGGAGTTTTGGGCTTGAGTGTCATCAGTATGCCGATGACACTCAGCTCATTCTGAGGATGGAGGGCAGGCCTAGTTCCGTCCCCGATAATTTCCAGCGTTGCCTCGAGGCCGTTACTGGATGGCTGCAAGCCAGTAGGTTGAGGGTGAATCCGGCGAAGACTGAGATCTTGTGGCTAGGTCGCCCGGGTGATGGAGATGTCCAGTTTCCGACCCTGGACGGCGCGGCCCTATGCCCGCCGTCCTTAGTAAAGAGCCTGGGAGCCCATTTGGACTCCCAGCTGACCATGGAGACCCAGGTCTCCATGGCCAGCAAGTCCACATTCTTCCATCTTAGACAGGCGAGGCGGCTGGCCCCCTATCTATCTCGGAGCGACCTGGCCACGGTGATCCAAGCCACGGACTGGACTACTGTAACGCACTTTACGTTGGCCTGCCTCTGTCGGTGACCCGGAAGCTCAGGCTGGTGCAGAATTCTGCCGCCCGACTCCTGTCTGGAACACCAGCAGGTAGTCATATAACACCTGCCTTGCAGGACCTGCACTGGCTACCAATTGAGCGCCGGATCACTTTCAAAGTGTTGGTTCTCACCTTTAAGGCCTTACACGGCTTGGGGCCAACGTACCTGAGGGACCGTCTCTCCCCTTACTGCCCAATGAGATCACTGCGGATTGAGGGAGCCAACCTTCTCCTCGGTGAGGCTCGTGCGCTTGACAGCAACCCGCAGGAGGGCGTTTTCTGTCATTGCGCCCACTCTGTGGAATGCCCTCCCGGCAGAAACACGCACCATTCAGGACATGCTCCCCTTCAGACGGGCCTGCAAGACCTTTCTCTTCCGTCAGGCCTTTGGCCGGTAGGTCTTGGCCCTTCTGTAGCCCCTTTGTTCTTAAAACTGTTATCTGTGGTGATATGTCATTACCCCAGAGTTTTAACTATTGTACTGTTTTTATGCTGTTTTGTTGTTGTTTTTAACCACTGTTGTTGTTTTATCATGCCTTGTATGGCTCCTGTGAGCCGCCCCGAGCCCTCCCGGGAGTGGCGGCATAGAAGCATGAAAAATAAATAAATAAATAAAGGTAAAAAATGTGCCGCAACTCCAAAAAAAAAAAGGTTGAAAAACACTGGACTAGATGACCCATGGGATCCTCATCCCAATTTTCCGTATCCGTGATTGCGCAATCCCGGTGTTTTGAAAGCATGGCCAGGCCTGGGACATTCATTAGGGAGCTTTAGAACAACAAGATTAAAAACACAAAGGCCAGCTGGGCTTCTCTTCCTCCTGCTGCACTTTTATTTTCTTTGCAAGGGGGGGGGGGGAGGCTCCCAGGCTTGATCCCTTGGCACCAGGGGCCTCTCGGGTGATATTGTCCCACCTGACACCTGTAAACAGAGGAGCCCGGAAGCAGCTAAACAAAGACAGGATGAGGCCAGAAGAGGGTGGAGAGAGGAAGCTGCAGATTAGTGTTCGGTTTCCTGAGTTGCTGCAAACACATATATTTGTATGTGTGCGTGTAGGGGGGGGGGGAATCCTGTTCCCACAACCCCAGCCCCATGGAAGAAGTCTCATTGCCTTTGCTTGGGCTGCTTCCCACCAGAGGCACCCACAGACCCGTACAGGAGCGAGCCGAAATGGGGTCATCTCTCCGGAGCAGTTGGCGACTCTCGTGATGCCCACTAAGCCGATTGAGAGAGGGATCACTGATGTGAGCGCAGGGAGGACACGGACACACACACACACAGAGTGAGGATGGAGAGATGCTGTCTCTGGGGTTGGCAGGTGGCCACGCTTATGGGGAGGACGAAGGCCACTGTGCGGGGCAGGAAACATCTCCTCCTCCTTAGTATGGGGTGATAGGAAACAGCTTCATATTGTGTCAATCCAATGATGTCGATGCAAAACGATGACCTCACAACCTCTGAGGATGCCTGCCGTAGATGCAGGCGAAACGTCAGGAGAGAATGCTTCTAGAATAGGGGTGGGCAACTATTTTTTCCAAGGGGCCACACGAGAGCCAAATAATATTATGGAGGGCCGCACCTAAAGGCGGAACTACATGCTAATCTACATAATTTATTTATTTATTCACTTACTATATTTACTATATATTACACATCATTAATATTAACATATTAATATATCAAGAAATATTCATATATTATTAGTATTAATATCATAATTATTATATTATAGTATATATATATAAGCATAATATATTGAAATTATAATATATCATATAACATTATATTATATTATTTATTATATTATTTTATTATTGTTATAAAATTATTATACAATAATAATAAAAACCACTAAAATAAAATAATGCTTCCTTATAGTCCCCTTCTCTGGAGATCTTTATGCAGAGGCCAGGCAGGGGAGGCAAGCCAGGGGCCCTTAGGCGGGCCGGATAGAATCAGCCAAAGGGCCGCATCCGGCCCCCGGACCACAGTTTGCCCACCCCTGTTCTAGAACATGGCCCTACAGCCCGAAAAACCTACAACAGCCCGATGTGCCCCAAAGCTTTCTATGTTTGCAATCTTAGCTAGAGATGGGACCTTCTGCTTTTCAGGCCAATGTTGTGACAACCTCTGAACCAACTGAAATTGCCGCCCGTTGAACCACCTGAAATTTCCTAGCCGTCTTCAAGGGCAGCCCCATGTAGAGTGCATTACAGTAGTCCAATCTAGTTCATCCCTAGTATCTGGCTTTCAGAGCTTGGAATAGTTAACCTTTTGTTTGGATTGTATCAGTCAACATAGTCAATCAGAGTCCAAACCCTAACCCTAACCCTCTCCTTGACTTTTGGATCTCAAACATGTCAGATAACTGACAAGGAGCTGCTCGGTTCTGGCTTTGAGGGCCACCTTGTTTACTCAAAGGAACACCATGACTATGACAAATACTGATAATACAACAATATAATAGCATATACTAAGGGAAAATAATAATATGTTAATACATAGTTAATAATAATAATAATAATATAGCCCATGAGGCTCCTTCCACGTCATGTCACAGACTCTGAGGACCGGTAGGCCGCTTGCGTACCTGCCCGGAGGCAGGCCCCGTTGTTCCCCGCATCGTGGTAGCAGTGGGCGAAGAGGCGGTAGAGCCGCGGGTAGGAGAGGAAGCCCGTGAAGGCAGAGGCGGCGGTGCCAGCCAGGCTCAGGCTCAAGGGCTCCACCGCCCCAGCCGGCCGGACCAGCGCCAGGCCCGCCGCCAAGCCTGGCACCGCCAGGCACACCCGCCACCGCATCGCCTCAGGCGAGGCACTTCCGCTCCACTGGCATCCCCTCAGGGAAGGCGCTTCCGGTCCCGCTGCCTCTGCCGCCGGCATCTTGGTGCTGGGCGGAAGTTCAAGGTCACCGCAACAGGATTGGCCCGCGGGGAATAAAGGGACATGGCTTATTCAAGACTCAAGAGGTTCCAATTTCCCATGGCACACCTGATGTTCACTCATGGCACACTAGTGTGTTGCGGCACACCGGTTGGGAAACACTGCTTTAGGGAACGATACTGCTGCCATCAGGGACACAAAGAGAACTGTTTGGCCAAGGCAAATGAAAACCCAGGTCGGAGTCAAAGGCCAGCTTGTTTAACAGTCAGATTGTGCCTCATGTGGAATGACTGCCCAGCGATAAAGAGTCAAGGGTCATGGCCCTCTGGATCAGACTGGGAAGAGACCCCTGCCCATGGGACTGTGGCCAAGGACTCAACCACAGGGGTGGGCCAGAGGGTTGCGGATCTGTCTGTCGAAGGCGTTCGTGACCAGAATCACTGAGTGCTGTGAATTTTCCCCACTGCGTGGCCATGTTCCAGAAGCATTCTCCTCTGAAGTTTCACCCACATCGATGGCGGGCATTCTCAGAAGTTGTGAGGTCTGCTGGAAGCAGGGCAAGTGAGGTTTATCTATCTGGGTGGGAGGAAGAATTATTGTCTGTTGGAGACAAGTGTGAATGTTGCACTTGGCCAGCTTGATTAGCATTGAATGGCTTTGCAGCTTCAAAGCCTGGCTGCTTCCTGCCTGGGGAATCCTTTGTTGGGAGGCAGGTGGGAGAAATAACTCTTGTCTGTTGGAGGCAAGTGTGAATGTTGCACTTGGCCAGCTTGATTAGCATTGAATGGCTTTGCAGCTTCAAAGACTGGCTGTTTCCTGCCTGGGGAATCCTTTGTTGGGAGGCAGGTGGGAGAAATAACTCTTGTCTGTTGGAGGCAAGTGTGAATGTTGCACTTGGCCAGCTTGATTAGCATTGAATGGCTTTGCAACTTCAAAGCCTGGCTGTTTCCTGCCTGGGGAATCCTTTGTTGGGAGGCAGGTGGGAGAAATAACTCTTGACTGTTGGAGGCAAGTGTGAATGTAGCACTTGGTCAGCTTGATTAGCACTGAATGGCTTTGCAGCTTCAAAGACTGGCTGCATCCTGCCTGGGGAATCCTTTGTTGGGAGGCAGGTGGGAGAAATAACTCTTGTCTGTTGGAGCCAAGTGTGAATGTTGCACTTGGTCAGCTTGATTAGCATTGAATGGCTTTGCAGCTTCAAAGCCTGGCTGTTTCCTGCCTGGGAATCCTTTGTTGGGAGGCAGGTGGGAGAAATAACTCTTGTCTGTTGGAGGCAAGTGTGAATGTTGCAGCTGGCCAGCTTGATTAGCATTGAATGGCCTTGCCGCTTCAAAGCCTGGCTGTTTCCTGCCTGGGGAATCCTTTGTTGGGAGGCAGGTGGGAGAAATAACTCTTGACTGTTGGAGGCAAGTGTGAATGTAGCACTTGGTCAGCTTGATTAGCACTGAATGGCTTTGCAGCTTCAAAGACTGGCTGCATCCTGCCTGGGGAATCCTTTGTTGGGAGGCAGGTGGGAGAAATAACTCTTGTCTGTTGGAGGCAAGTGTGAATGTTGCACTTGGTCAGCTTGATTAGCACTGAATGGCCTTGCAGCTTCAAAGCCTGGCTGTTTCCTGCCTGGGGAATCCTTTGTTGGGAGGCAGGTGGGAGAAATAACTCTTGTCTGTTGGAGGCAAGTGTGAATGTTGCACTTGGTCAGCTTGATTAGCACTGAATGGCTTTGCAGCTTCAAAGCCTGGCTGTTTCCTGCCTGGGGAATCCTTTGTTGGGAGGCAGGTGGGAGAAATAACTCTTGTCTGTTGGAGGCAAGTGTGAATGTAGCACTTGGTCAGCTTGATTAGCACTGAATGGCTTTGCAGCTTCAAAGACTGGCTGCATCCTGCCTGGGGAATCCTTTGTTGGGAGGCAGGTGGGAGAAATAACTCTTGTCTGTTGGAGGCAAGTGTGAATGTTGCACTTGGCCAGTTTGATTAGCATTGAATGGCCTTGCAGCTTCGAAGCCTGTCTGATTGCTGCCAGGGGGAATCCTTTGTTGGGAGGTGTTGTAATCCGCCCTGAGTCCCCTATGGGGCGAGAAAATAAATAAATAAACAAACAAATTTGCAACAACAGGGGAGTTATAGACTAGAAACAATCAGGGCCAGCTAATCGCCTCTCAACAAAGGATTCTCCCAGGCAGGGAGCAGCCAGACCTTTGAAGCTGCAAGGCCATTAAATGCTAATCAAGGAGGCCAATTATAACTTTCACACTTGCCTCCAACAAACAAGAGTTCTTTCTCCCACCCTGGACACTATTCAACAAATATATAAACCCAAATTTTCCTAGTTTCCTAGTAGAAAATGCTTCTGAGACATAGCCAAACAGCCCGGAAAACTCTCAGCAAGCCATTATTATTATTATTATTATTATTATTTTCCTAGTTTCCTAGGAGAGAATGCTTCTGGGACATGGCCATACAGCCCGGAAAACTCCCAGCAAGCCATTATTATTATTATTATTATTATTATTTTCCTAGTTTCCTAGGAGAGAATGCTTCTGGGACATGGCCATACAGAGAAAACTCCCAGCAAGCCTTTGGGATTATGGCCATACAGCCCTAGGAGAAACTCCTGGGACATGGCCATACAGCCCGGAAATTATTATTATTATTATTATTATTTTCGTAGTTTCCTAGGAGAGAATGCTTCTGGGACATGGCCATACAGCCCGGAAAACTCCCAGCAAGCCATTATTATTATTATTATTTTCGTAGTTTCCTAGGAGAGAATGCTTCTGGGACATGGCCATACAGCCCGGAAAACTCCCAGCAAGCCATTATTATTATTATTTTATTATTATTTTCCTAGGAGGAGAGAATGCTTCTATTATTATTTCCGTAGTTTCCTAGGAGAGAATGCTTCTGGGACATGGCCATACAGCCCGGAAAACTCCCAGCAAGCCATTATTATTATTATTATTATTTTCGTAGTTTCCTAGGAGAGAATGCTTCTGGGACATGGCCATACAGCCCGGAAAACTCCCAGCAAGCCATTATTATTATTATTATTTTATTTTATTATTTTGGCCTAGGAGAGAATGCTTCTGGGACATGGCCCATACAGAAAACTCCCAGCAAGCCATTAATTATTATTATTATTATTTTGTAGTTTCCTAGGAGAGAATGCTTCTGGGACATGGCCATACAGCCCGGAAAACTCCCAGCAAGCTTCTGGGACATGGCCATACACCCCCGATAACTCCCAGCAACTCATTATTATTATTTTTGTAGTTTCCTAGGAGAGAATGCTTCTGGGACATGGCCATACAGCCCGGAAAATATTAATAATAATAATATTATTATTTTCGTAGTTTCCTAGGAGAGAATGCTTCTGGGACATGGCCATACAGCCCAGAAAACTCCCAGCAAGCCATTATTATTATTATTATTATTTTCCTAGTTTCCTAGGAGAGAATGCTTCTGGGACATGGCCATTACAGCCCGGAAAACTCCCAGCAAGCCGGAAAATATTATTATTATTATTTATTTTCTAGGAGAGAATTTTCTGGGACATGGCCAATGCAGAAAACTCCCAGCAAGCCATTATTATTATTACATTTTCCAGCCCTAGGAAAACTCCCAGCAAGCCGGAAAATATAATTATTATTATTATTTTTGTAGTTTCCTAGGAGAGAATGCTTCTGGGACATGGCCATACAGCCCAGAAAACTCCCAGCAAGCCATTATTATTATTATTATTATTGTAGTTTCCTAGGAGAGAATGCTTCTGGGACATGGCCATACAGCCCGGAAAACTCCCAGCAAGCCATTTGAATTATTATTATTTTAGTAGGTTCCTAGGAGAGAATGCTTCTGGGACATGGCCATACAGCCCAGAAAACTCCCAGCAAGCCATTATTATTATTATTTTTGTAGTTTCCTAGGAGAGAATGCTTCTGGGACATGGCCATACAGCCCGGAAAACTCCCAGCAAGCCATTATTATTATTATTATTTTCCTAGTTTCCTAGGAGAGAATGCTTCTGGGACATGGCCATACAGCCCGGAAAATATTAATAATAATATTATTATTATTTTCGTAGTTTCCTAGGAGAGAATGCTTCTGGGACATGGCCATACAGCCCAGAAAACTCCCAGCAAGCCATTATTATTATTATTATTTTTGTAGTTTCCTAGGAGAGAATGCTTCTGGGACATGGCCATACAGCCCGGAAAATATTTAATAATAATTATTATTATTTTTGTAGTTTCCTAGGAGAGAATGCTTCTGGGACATGGCCATACAGCCCAGAAAACTCCCAGCAAGCCATTATTATTATTATTATTATTTTTGTAGTTTCCTAGGAGAGAATGCTTTCATGGGACATGGCCGGAAACAGCCCGGAAAATATTAATAATTATTATTATTATTTTGTAGTTTCCTAGGAGAGAATGCTTCTGGGACATGGCCATACAGCCCGGAAAATATTAATAATTATTATTATTATTATTTTCGTAGTTTCCTAGGAGAGAATGCTTCTGGGACATGGCCATACAGCCCGGAAAACTCACAGCAAGCCATTATTATTATGTTATTGTTGTTGTTGTCATTGTTGTTGTTTTGGTCCACGGGCTGCAGAGCAAAAGATGCACAGACCCAACAAAGACAGGAAGCCTCTTCTCTTCCTTGCAGATACACACATACACGTGCGTGCATGTGCATGCACGTGCACACCTTTGTCCGCCTGCAGCACCCTCAAAGCCCCGCTTTACAACCTGGCAGCGCCAAAAAAAAGGGGCAGAATTGGACGTGCACGTGCGACTTAGGGGGAGGTTGGGGCCGGGAGGAGAAAGAAGGCACAGCTGTGCTGATGGGGAGGAATCAACTCAAGTGATACAGCTTGAGTTTATGGGAGCAAGCAAAATCACCATGGCAACTGTTAAGCAGGCCATGGATGCTAACTGGCTCCCTTTGGCTCTGCCTCCCTCCCCATCTCACTCTCCATTGTGAAAGGCATCTCCTTCCTAATTAAATCTGAAATCCGAGGGGGAAGGGGTGGGCGGGCATGGGGTCAGTCCTGCAAAGTATTTCGCCCGGCAAGCATATTTCCCCTTTGGTTTGCCACGACGCAAAGAGCCAGGCTGGCACAGTTTGAGCTCCGTCGCTGCACAATCCGAACCCAATCCCAGCGCCAAGAAGGTGCCTCCCCATCCATTGCTAAATGGGAAGAGTGGATGTTGTTGTTGTTTTGGTCCATGGGCTAGCCTCGCAGCCAAGGGGAGTGCTGATTCTGAGATGCCAAGTGGGAAGGGGAGAGCAGGCGTGCTCAGCGCATGTGCAGCCGAGGGAGAGTGTCCGATGCTGGAGGGAAGCTCATGCCAGCAAGTCCCTTCAAGCATTTGGGGTTCTGTGTAGGAGGTTTGGCCCAATTCTATCATTGGTGGGGTTCAGAATGCTCTTTGATTGTAGGTGACCTATAAATCCCAGCAACTACAACTCCCAAATGTCAAGGTCTATTTCCCCCAAAACTCCACCAGTGTTCACTTTTGAGTATATTGAATATTTGTGCCAAGTTTGGTCCAGATCTGTCATTGAGTCCAGAGTCCTCTCTGAATGTAGGTGAACTACAATTCCAAAACTCAAGCTCAGTGCCCACCAAACCCTTCCAGTATTTTCAGTTGGTCATTGGACTGTGTGCCAAGTTTGGCCCAATTCTATCATTGGTTGGGCTCAGGATGCTCTTTGATTGTAGGTGACCTATAAATCCCAGCAACTACAACTCCCAAATGTCAAGGTCTATTTCCCCCAAAACTCCACCAGTGTTCACTTTTGAATATATTGAATATTTGTGCCAAGTTTGGTCCAGATCCATCATTGAGTCCAGAGTCCTCTCTGAATGTAGGTGAACTACAACTCCAAAACTCAAGGTCAGTGCCCACCAAACCTTTCCAGTATTTTCTGTTGGTTGTTGGAGTTCTGTGTGCCAAGTTTGGCCCAATTCTATCATTGGTGGGGCTCAGAATCCTCTTTGATTGTAGGTGAACTATAAACCCCAGCAACTACAACTCCCAAATGTCAAGGTCTATTTTCCCCAAACTCCACCAATGTTCACTTTCGGACATATTGAATATTTGTGCCAAGTTTGGTCCAGATCTATCATTGTTTGAGTCCACAGTGCTCTCTGGTTGTAGGTGAACTACAACTCCAAAACTCAAGGTCAGTGCCCACCAAACCTTTCCAGTATTTTCTGTTGGTCGTTGGACTATGTGCCAAGTTTGGCCCAATCCTATCATTGGTGGGGCTCAGAATGCTCTTTGATTGTAGGTGAACTATAAATCCCAGAAACTACAACTCCCAAATGACAAAATCAGCTATATTATTTTGTTATAGAGTATCTATGCAGTGGCACGAGGCTGGCATTTGAGGCATGGGCTGTGTCTCGCAATGAATGCACCCTCGTGCCATGGGGGGACATGCTCTGTGTGCAACTCCCAGGTAGGTCAACGAGGCTGCGAAGTCATTTGGGGATAGGCTCCTGGATCGCACCCATGTCCAAAAACGGCATTTTGGAAACATGTGGCTGCTGCCGTGCTCTGGTAGTGTACGTTTCTTATGGTAGTGTGCGTTTCTTATGGTAGTGTGCGTTTCTTATGGTAGTGTACGTTTCTTATAGTAGTCTGTGTTTCTTATGGTAGCGTACGTTTCTTATGGTAGTTTGTGTTTCTTATGGTAGTGTACGTTTCTTAAGGTAGTGTACGTTTCTTATGGTAGTGTACGTTTCTTACGGTAGTGCACGTTTCTTACGGTAGTGTACGTTTCTTAAGGTAGTGTACGTTTCTTATGGTAGTGTACGTTTCTTATGGTAGTGTACGTTTCTTATGGTAGTGTACGTTTCTTATGGTAGTGTGTGTTTCTTATGGTAGTACTCTTCTTATGGTAGTGTACACGTTTCTTAAGGTAGTGTACGTTTCTTATGGTAGTGTACGCTTCTTATGGTAGTGTACGCTTCTTATGGTAGTGTACGCTTCTTATGGTAGTATATGTTTCTTATGGTAGTGTACACTTCTTATGGTAGTGTACGCTTCTTATGGTAGTGTACGCTTCTTATGGTAGTGTACGCTTCTTATGGTAGTGTACGCTTCTTATGGTAGTATATGTTTCTTATGGTAGTGTACACTTCTTATGGTAGTGTACGTTTCTTATGGTAGCGTATGCTTCTTATGGTAGTGTACGCTTCTTATGGTAGTGTACGTTTCTTCTGGTAGTGTACGTTTCTTATGATTGTTGTACCCAATTAGCTCAGTGAAACAAACCTCCCTTTTCCCACCCCCTGAGTCTGTGAGAAAATATTCTTGGCAGGACGGAGGGAGAAATAATGGTCTTGCCGTTCTCTCCTCTTTCCCCACCAGTTCTTCCTTTCCTCTCTGTTCGTTCGGCTCCTTTGTGCTCCGGAGCAGCATATTTTCATGAATGAGCAACACCCTCATGCATATGGATGAGCCATTTTGCATATGAGACATAAATTGGCCCGAGCAGAGGCTTCCAAACACTTCCCTTGCCTTGCGTGGGCGGCCACTTCCTCTTGTGCGGCACCCTCCGTCCATCACATTTATGGCAGTGCAAGGTAGAGCTGCCTCTGGCTTCAACATGGCATGATGTTTTCCTAGCAGCCAAGCCAAAGAACCAGGCCTCATCTGCGTGGGGATTTGGTTCCATAGAAGTTCCCAACAGTGGCCGGAGCCAAAAAAAACCAGACTGAAGGTCTTTCTAGTTCAGAGCTCTCGCTGCCAGAAACGGAGCCTTGAGAGAATCGTGTCTGCCTTTCCGAAAATGGAAAGCTATCCATGCAAGAGCTGCCAAGCCACCAAAGAATGGGGAATGAGCCCCAGAGGGCCAAACTGGCACACGGGGAGGGTAAGATCCTGCTCCGAGGTCTGAGGTTCTAACAACAACAACAACAACAACACTATATTTGTATTCCGCCATATCTCTCCAAAGGAATTCTGGGCGGATTCCAGCATATAGAAACACAGTCGAACATTCAATGCCTTGAAACAATGACACATAATTGTATTATTATTATTATATTGCATTATCTATCTATCTATCTATGTAGTCAGTGTTTGCGGGCGGTGGTGCGGTGGGAGGAATATGTGCCAGCGTTTTGATTGGTTGCCACTGTGGGATTATTTGCATAAAGGACACTGATTGGCCAGCCTCAGAACTCCCAACATTCTACAGCCCCAGACAGAGGGGATTGGTTGCCACTGAAATGGTATTTGCATAAAGGACTCCGATTGGCCATCCACATTCCAACATTCTAAGGCGACTCAGAGGGAAAAGGAAAGGCCTCAGGCAGTCAGCCACTGCGGCCCACAGCAATGACGGATCAGGACCAAATCCTGTATTAAAATCACTACTGACCAAAAGGTCATGAGTTCAAAGCCAGCCCAGGTCGGAGTGAGCTCCCGACCAAAATTGTGTAGCTTGTTGTCGACCTTTGCAGCCCGAAAGACAGTTGCATCTGTCAAGTAGGAAATTTAGGTACCACTTTGTGGGGAGGTTAATGTAACTGATTTAAATTAGCCATAAAAAAATCTCCAGGAAGTTGCAAAGAATGAGGAAGAGACAGCTCCCCTAGTGGCCAGAAGCTGGAATGTTAAATAGCCTCTGAGTATCTGTATATATATATGTTGTGTGCCTATGGCATTGAATGTTTGCCATGTATATGCACATTGTAATCCGCCCTGAGTCCCCTGTGGGGTGAGAAGGACGGAATATAAATATTGTAAATAAATAAATAAATAAACAAATAAATAAATATTTGTATTCCGCCATATCTCCCCGAAGGAACTCTGGGCGGATTCCAGCATATACAAACAGTCGAACATTCAATGCCTTGAAACAATGACACACAATTGTATTATTATTATTATATATTGCATTATATTATAATATTATTATCAATATTATATTGATTTATTATATTATCTATATAAATAATAATGTTGAGACTCCCACAAGCTAGTAAAAGTATTTACAGTTTATTCAAACAAAAACATAGCCACAGTCCGGCATAAAAAAACCCACACCCAAAAAAGCCTATAAACAAAACAGAGAAGACGTCCGTCTTTCGTAGTCTTTGGCCTTTATCCCGGCTCGAAGTCTGTGTAATGCGAAGATCCGTCCGAGAAGGAAAGGAGGAGTGCTTCTCAAATTCCAGGAGCTAAGTATACAAACAAACACATCAAAGCCCCCGCAACCCACAGCAACCCGCTTACACCCATTATACAATACAAAAAGAGACAGGCACTCACAGCAACACAGGAAATGATCAAACGAAACGCAGTAGTCACTAAACATAAAAACACACATTAAAGCCCCAACCCCCCAACAAACAACAGTGTCAGCTAGAGCTGCCATAGCAGCTCCCCAGAACCCAAAATGAAAACAGCCCAATACTCACAGCTCGCTGGGAATCAGGAACTAAGACACGAAGAATCAAGAGCACCAGATACAGGAACTAGCAACCCACCAGCAACACCTTGGCCGACCGCAGAGTCCCAAATCTTACTTTTATACCCTTACAACTCAGAGTCATCAGACTCCCCACCCAAATCTGCCTCAGTCCCCACAGCTGCAGCACTGGGTGTGTTCCTCCAATCCTCCCACCTTTGCTGAACAGTTAAAGGACCCCAATCCGACTCCACATTCCCACTAGGCCAATCAGGATCATTCGAAAAGCCAAAAAATGAGCTTTCGCTGGACTCAGCATTTAACACATTCCTGACATCCTGCACCAACGCTGAGTCCAGCTCTGTATCACTCTCTTCTGAGGTTAACTCTGCTTCAAACCCCTCAAAAGTGTCATCACTGGTCGGACCTTTCTCCTTTGTTCTGCACCTTCCAAACTCACAACACTTGCAGCTCTCTTCCTCCCAGCTGCAGTAATTCTGCCCAAACCTCCCTCTTCAAGTGACATGTCCGACAAAGTATCCTCCTCCCTGTTACTACCTGTAGCAACTACAGGCTCAGCTTGCTCAACTACAACAAATAATGTAATGTAATGTTGGTTTGTTGGGATTGACACCAAATTTGGACACTATGCACCTATCAGGCCAATGAGTGACCATCACTCATAAAATCACTGAAAAACACAGCAGAAGAGACTTAAAAAGCTAAAAAAGCAACCAAAAAAAAGCATTACAACACATTTGCATGTTTTTGAACTGCTAGGTTGGCAGAAGCTGGGGCTAACAGCAGGAGCTCACCCCGCTCCCCGGATTCGAACCTGCGACCTTTTGATCAGCACGTTCAGCAGCTCAGCGGTTTAACCCACTGCTCCACCGGGTTATAATATAATATAATATGCTCTCTAAACCTTCATCTAAGTCAATCATAAAGATTTTGAATATTACTGAGCCCAGACGATTTGCTCTTCTGCAAATCATCTCCAATTATTGAGTGTATTGCTTTATAATTGCTGTCGTGTTGTTATTATGTCTCATTGGGCTTGGCCTCATATAAGCCACCCCGAGTCCCTTTGGGAGATGGGGCTGGGTATAAATAAAGTTAATAATAATAATTAACAGTTGTCAGTGCTGAATGAAGATCAGTCTGCTTTTCGGGAGATGGGCACCCCACTGGACATTGCAAAGCATTGTCCAAGCACATAAAGAGCTTCCTGACCACGAGAGCTGTTCAGCAGTGGAACTCGCTGCCTCGGAGTTCAGTGAAAGCCCCTTCCTTGGAAACTTTCAAACAGAGGCTGGATGGCCATCTGTCAGGGGTGCTTTGATGGTGCTTTCCCTGCATGGAAGAAGGGGGTTGGAGTAGGTGACCCATGTTATTATTATTATTCTACTAGCTTGGGGACCCGGCCCTGTCTGGGTTATTTGAGAAATGCATTGTGTGGCAAGGTTGGTCCTTATCAGATGTTTACGTGGCTTGCAGTGGTCTCAGGAAGTTAGTGAAGGTACTGCAAGTCCCATCGGCCATGGTCCATCCCCCTCCCAACAGCACCAGGATGTAGAGTGGGTCACGTGGACTCTGTGTGCCACGTCTGGTCTTGATCATTCATTGGATGAGGGTCGCAGTAGTCTCGGAAGGTGAGTGAAGGTAGTTCAAGTCCCATCATCCATGGTCCATCCTCCTTCAAATGGCACCAGGATGTAGAGTGGGTCATGAGGGCTCTGTGTGGCAGGTTTGGTCTGTATTGGTCATTGGATGAGGGTCCCAGTGCTCTCAGGAAGTGAGTGAAGGTACTTCAAGTCCCATCATCCGTGGTCCGTCACACACAAAACAGCACCAGGATGTAGAGTGGGTCACGTGGGCTCTGTGTGCCACGTCTGGTCTTGATCATTCATTGGATGAGGGTCGCAGTAGTCTCGGAAGGTGAGTGAAGGTACTTCAAGTCCCATCATCCATAGTCCATCCTCCTTCAAACGGCACCAGGATGTAGAGTGGGTCATGAGGGCTCTGTGTGGCAGGTTTGGTCTGTATTGGTCATTGGATGAGGGTCCCAGTGCTCTCAGGAAGTGAGTGAAGGTACTTCAAGTCCCATCATCCGTGGTCCGTCACACACAAAACAGCACCAGGATGTAGAGTGGGTCATGAGGGCTCTGTGTGTCAGGTTCGGTCTTGATCAGTCATTGGATTAGGTTTGCAGCAGTCTTGGAAAGTGAGTGAAGCTACTTCAAGTCCCATCATGCATGGTCTGCCCTCCTCCAAACTGCACCAGGATGTAAAGTGGGTCATGGGGGCTCTGTGTGCCAAGTTTGGTCTTGATCAGTCAGTAGATGAGAGTAGCAGCGGTCTGGGGAAGTGATTGGAGGTACTTCAAGTCCCATCATCCATGGTCTGCCCTCCTTCAAACGGCACCAGGATGTAGAGTGGGTCTTGGGGGTTTTGTGTGCCAAGTTTGGTCTTGTTCTGTCATTGTTGGGAGCCACAAAGTGTTTTGGCCTTAAACTCCCACCATGCCTGACTGCCTCAGGCCTTTTCCTTACCCCCTCTGCCACTTTAGAGTGTCGGAATGTTCGTGTTGGTCGACTGCCTCAGGCCTTTGCCTTATCCCCCTCTGGCAGTTTAGAGCAGTGTTTCCCAACCGCTGTTCGGACGTTTCCCCAGCCAGCCAGCCTCTAATCGAGGGAGGGCGGGGAACGGAAGCGGAAGTGAGAAGCACAGTCCGAGGCAGGCCCACCGGCTTCTTCTTTCGAACTGCAGGAAAGAAGGAAGGAAGGCAGGCAACCGCGGACTGAGTGAGTGCCTTCCCTTCTGGTGTGGAAGAGGGAGAGAGCCATTCAGGAGGGGAGCCACCTGGGGGTTCTGTGCGGGAAGTTTGGCCCAGTTCTATCATTGGTGGGGTTCAGAATGCTCTTTGATTGTAATGGAACTATAAATCCCAGCAACTACAACTCCCAACTGGCAAGGTCTATTTCCCCTGAACTCCATCTGCGTTCATATTTGGGCATATTGAGTATTCATTTCAAGTGTGGTCCAGATCCATCATTATTTGAGTCCACAGTGCTCTCTGGGTGTAGGTGAACTACAACTCCAAAACTCAAGGTCAATTCCCAAGCAAACCCTTTCAGTACTTTCAGTTTTTCTGCCATTCCTGCCAGGATATCTATGTTGTGTTCATCGAAACAGGCCCAGGTTTCACACTGAGTGTATAAATACATTTAAAAACATATTGACTATATGTATGACTGTGTTAGAGTGTCATTTTGTGTCATTTTGGTTGGTGGTGTGCCCCAGGATTTTGGAAATGTAAAAAGTGTGCCGCGGCTCAAAAAAGGTTGGGAAACACTGGTTTAGAGTGTCGGAATGTTTGTGTTGGCTGGCCAATTAGGGGCGTTGTGCAAATACTCCCTCACTGGCAACCAATCATGTTGTTAGAATGTAGAGGCCGGGAGCCAATCAGAATGCTGCCACATACATACATACATACAAACATACATACAAACAAATAAGCATTTGGCTTTATAGATAGATATAGATAGAAGATAGAAGATATATAGATAGATGCGTCTGCAAGTGCAATAAAAACAGATATAGAGTCGGCTCCCAAATCAGTGTACAGGCGGTAGCGCACTGATACCATTGCAAAGTTTTCAGCCATCCCAGAACTTCCTGATTTGGTTTTCTTTATTGCTCCACAAATGTATTTGGGAGTCAAGGCGGGGCGGACGGGCTTGTAAGTGTCAACAGCTGTGTGATGTGCAACCCTTCTCCGCAAAAGCTTCACATGTGGCGAGGAGGGAGGGAGAAAGAGATGTTGCAAATCCCAGGCCTTGTGGTTTCAATGCAACGCTTCACCCATGCCATCTGTCAGCCAGGCGCACGTGCAGCTGTATATTGCCTGCCCCACTTTTTGGAGTGGGGAAGGCGTGCCATGCGTCAGTCCATTTCTTTTGCTTAAATCTAATTATATAGACCCACATCAATGTTTTGCAGAATTTGTGGCAGAATTATTATTATTATTATTATTATATTTGATACACAACAAGATTAATACACAGCAAACAAGATCACTATGCTGGCTTTTGTATTTGATCCCACGTCGGACCCTTCCAAAGTGTCTAGGACTATGTGATGTATCGGTAAATAATGTGCGGAGATCTGAGTAGGGTGGGCTTATAGTGCAACTCTCTCTTGGCATTATTTGGCAAATGAAGATTCTTAGAAAGGACTCATCCCACGCTTTTCACAAGCGCGTTGATGACTAAAAACTCCAATCTGAGATAGGCAAGTCCGGTTGCAGAAAGCACAGCAGAAAGTCTCCTTGGGTGATGTTGTTTCCAGGTTGCGGTTCTTTCTGCATTGTCGTTTCTCTTCAAGACTCGTTCGGCGTGACTTCTCGAAAGAGGCCGCAGCATTGTGGATAGTGCGTCTCCATGCCTCCTGGTGTGAGGCCTGGCTGGACCATTGTTGATTCCACCCGAAGCTTGGAAATAGGGAGGTCATGTACTCCATGCTAAATTCCACGAGCTCCTTGTGAGTTGCTGGGAAAAAGGTGAACTGCCATCAGATCTCTGAGATGCAGTGTAGCACTGTGGATAGTGCGTCTCCATGCCTCCCGATGTGAGGCCAGGGTCAACCATTGTTGGTGATCAATCTGGCCGAGCCCGAGATGGTGTTTCGGGGAGTCATATCTCTTTTTTGGGGTACCTCTCTTGCGCTGACCTGTGGCGAGTTCACCGTAGAGTAGTATCTTTGGGAGGCGGTGGTCCTCCATCCTAGAGACGTGCCCTGCCCAGCGCAGCTGTGTTCTCAACAGCATGGCCTCAATGCTGGTGATCCCTGCTTGCTCAAGGACAGCAACATTCGTCACATAGTCAGTCCAGTGTATATTTAGGATTGTGCGAAGACAGCGCTGGTGAAAGCGTTCGAGGAGTCATAGGTGTTGGCGATAGGTGACCCATGTTTCAGACCCATAGAGGAGAATAGACAATACGATAGCTCTGTACACACTGATTTTGGTGCTTTGCCTCAGGTGCTTGTTGCTCCAGACTCTTTTGTGAAGCCTTCCGAATGCACTCTATGCCTTTGCTAATCTGTGATCTCTCTCTTTATCAATCTTGGCGTCTGAAGAGATGCATAGGATGTGTGAATATAATTGTATTTTAATGTATTTTAGTGTTGAATGCTGGAGGGTTTTATATTGTGTTTTATACTGCAATTGTGATGTAGGCATCAAATTATGCCTTTTGGAAGCCGCTCTGAGTCCCCCCTCGGGGGTTGAGAAGAGCGGGGTAAAATGCCATAAATAATAAATAATAATAAATAGGTAGGTGAACTGCTGGACGGACTTAAGCACAGATTAGAGGACTTCCGTTTTCTCCAGGCCGACTTCCATCCCAAGCAGGTGAACTGCTGAATGAACCTAAGCACAGATGTACCTATGTTGAGGTGGGGGTGATGGTGTTCTTCCTGTGGTGCGGGCTGGTAGAGGACTTCCGTTTTCTTCAGGCTGACTTCCAGCCCAAACAGCTCTGCAGCTGTTGCAAAGCAGGATGTGAGGCACTTCAGAGCTGATTCTGAATGGGCGACAAGGGCAGCATCGTCGGTAAAAAGCAGCTCACGGACTAGATAGTTTAGAGTCTTAGTGCGAGCCCTCAGACGGCTTAAGTTGAACAAGCTACCATCAGTACGATAGCGTATATTTATGCCGTCTTCTTCGAGATTTGCCGCAGCCCTTTGGAGCATCATGCTGAAGAAGATTGTAAATAGGGTTGGTGCAAGAACACAACTTCAACTCCTATAAATCATGGCGAATTCTCCCCAAACCTCTCTAATATGTCCAGTTGTTGATCCGGTCCTCTGTTTACTGTGTGCCATAGAAAAGAATAGGAAAGGGTGAAGGGAGAGGCAGTGGGCGGGGTCATGCAAATTCCACACCAATTGAGACAGTCAGAAACAGTGAGATGTCTGTGGAGGTGGAACACATACAATCTGGGATGAAATTATCCTTGAATTAATTGGGTAGTGGGCAGAAATGGTGTTTGTGGAGGACATTGGCAGGACTCTTGGGCATGTTCATGGCACTCACTGTAACCTGCAATGTCATTGGAGGCCATTGGTGGCTCCTGAATGGTGGGAGCTAGAGCTATTTGTGGAGGAAGGAGCTTGTCTGCATAAGTGCAGGCCCGGATTACCCATAAGGCCACCCTAGGCCATGGCCTAGGGGCATAAGCCGAGGGGGGCGCAATTCACGGACCAAAAAAAATTAAAATGTTGATACAAAACCGCAATGCGCGGCATGATGACTCTCTCTCTCTCTTCGGGGAGGGCGGGGGGAGAGCGCTGCAAGGGGGCGGGGGAGGAGGGAAAGGCGCCCCCCTCGCCCCCACCCTCTTGTCAAAGAAGAGCACGAGGAGGAGGAGGTGGAAGAAAGCCCCGGGGCCGCTGCCGGGCATGCACGGCACCCAGAAACGTTGGGGAAGGAAGCAGAGGTGCTTGTGCCCCCTGTCGCGTGTGCATGCCCGGCAGTGGCCCCGGGGGCTTCCCCCCGTCTCATCCTCCTCGCACCGCCCCCTCCTTCCTTGACTCAAGGAAGGAGGGGGCGGAAAGGAAGAGGAGGTGGCGGAGGGAAGCCCCGCCCCTGGGACCGCTGCCAGAGGCCGGGAAGCAGCTCCCTGGGCTCCTGCCTGGCCCAGCTGGACAAGGCCGCCGGGCCGGGCCGGGCCTGGGCGAGGCCTTGCTGGTCCTCCGCATGCAGCACATCAAGGAAGCTGGCGGCATCGCCCACTTCCAGGAGCGTGGGGGGCTGGCGCCGCTGCTGAAGGTCCTGGCCGGCGCCCCCAGGCCCCGCCAGACCCTCGATCTTACCCTCAGCATCCTGGGCAACTGCTGCACCGAAGGCGGGAGCCGGGCCCGCGTGCACCAGCTGGGAGGCATCCCGCCCCTCGGTGAGTGAGGAGAGGCAGGCGGAAAGAAGGAATGGGGGGTGCGGGGGTGCGTAAGAGGTTCGTTTGGGGCATAATTCCAAAGTTTTGGGCGCCAAAAGGGGTTAATCCGGGCCTGCGTAGGTGGACACCCCAGCCACACACAAACATATTTCCACTTTTAGAGATAGATGCTATGACTCCCCTTCAGATATTATATGGTTTAATTTTACTGTAAATTTTACATTGATTGTAGTGTATTGTAGTTTATGTTCTATGTAATTGATTATGTTGTTTTTGATTGATTTTATTGTGTTGTTGTGTTGATGGGCTTGGCTTCATGTAAGCCGCCCCGAGTCCCCGCTGGGGAGATGGTGGCGGGGTACAAATAAATTATTATTATTATTATTATTATTATTTCAAGATGGGACTTATCTTCTTGTCTCTATCTTCTGTTCTCCAAACTAAGTAAAGGTAAAGTTTTCCCCACGATATTAAGTCCAGTCATGTCCAACTCTGGGGGTCGGTGCTCATCTCCATTTCTAAGCCGAAGAGCCGGCGTTGTCTATAGCAGTGTTTCCCAACCTTTTTTGAGCTGAGGCACACTTTTTACATTTACAAAATCCTGGGGCACACCACCAACCAAAATGACACAAAATGACACTCTAACACAGTGTTTCTCAACCTGGGGGTCGGGACCCCTGGGGGGGGGGGTCGCAAGGGGATGTCAGAGGGGTCACCAAAGACCATCAGAAAAGACAGTATTTTCTGTTGTTCATGGGGGTTCTGTGTGAGAAATTTGGCCCAGTTCAGAATGCTCTTTGATTGTAGGTGAACTATAAATCTTAGCAACTCCAACTCCCAAATATCAAGTCTCTTTTTCCAAACTGTACCAGTGTTCATATTTGGGCATATTGCCAAGTTTGGTCTAAATCCACCATTGTTTGAGTTCACAGTGCTCTCAGGATTTAGGAGAACTACAAGGGGGTCACCACAACATGAGGAACAGTATTAAGGGGTCACCGCATCAGGAAGGTTGAGAACCACTGCTCTAACACAGTAATACACTGTAGCTTGCTTCAAATAAATTGCCAGTAATTTTGAAGGATGCTTTTGCTCCATTTTTAATTTGCACAGGGTCTGTTGAATGTTCTAGAAATCCTTTCTGCCTATCTCAGTAGTAGTAGATAGGTAGTTTGTACTCCACAAGAGGGATATTACTCTATCTGTAATGTAATGATTTATTTTGAATACCAGATGGTGCTTTTCTGTTCAAAATAAATCATTACATTGTAAAAAAAAAGTGGTGCCTTTCTTCTCTTATGGCATCAAGCTTTTATTTCGGCATCTCTTTTTCACAACAGGCATATGCAGGGGACAAAGAGTAGGCAAAATAATAATAATATAGTGAAACTAGCAATATGCACAATTACAAAAGTTTTATAAAGTTAATCTATTATATAAATGGGTTCACGTCATGTGATGTATACCTCAAACAAAGAAACCATACAACGCAGAAACACAATACTTGCCAACAGAAATAGGCCTCAAGCAAGGTACGTTTGAAGCAAAGAAACTTTCCCCCCCAAAACCTAAAAGGCCCCCAAAACAACGAGTAAAAATAAAACTACATTTACCAGCATCCTCCGGGGCAGCCAAAGACTCACCCAGCCTCTACATTCTGAACAACATGATTGGCTTCCAATAAGGGCGGATTTGCATAACTGCTGCACTGGCCAGCCAACATGAAAATTCCGATCCATAATAAACTGCCAAAACAGAATAAGGAAAAGGCCTGAGCCAATCCCCAACACAAACACCCAAATCACTTCCAACCGAAAATTTACACCCCAAAAAAAAAATCACAGACCACGCCCAAAATTGACAGTAAGGCTTCATTAACTTGATTTCCCTAACTAGCCCTCACTTACTGGGAAGATGCTTACGCTATAAATTGACAGTAAGGCTTCATTAACTTGATTTCCCTAACTAGCCCTCACTTACTGGGAAGCTGTTTACGCTCTAAATTGACAGTAAGGCTTCATTAACTTGATTTCCCTAACTAGCCCTCACTTACTGGGAAGATGCTTACGCTATAAATTGACAGTAAGGCTTCATTAACTTGATTTCCTAACTAGCCCTCACTTACTGGGAAGCTGTTTACGCTCTAAATTGACAGTAAGGCTTCATTAACTTGCTGTTCCTAACTAGGCCTCAGCTCATGGGACATTGTGTATGGCCTGAATTTACAGTAACCTACCTTGGCACACAGAGCCCCGACCATGCATGATGGGACTTGAAGTGCCACCATGGAAAATGGGATTTGTAGTACTTCAAAACCCATCATTCCCCACAGACCACTGCGGCCCAGAACCAAGACCAATAAAGACCCAAATTGGCACACCATGCCCCCCATGACCCACACTCCATCAAACTGCAGTTTAGAGGAGGGCACACCGTGGATGATTGGTCTTTCTCGCATCTCTTTAAAAGGGCACAGCAACGCGTGCCGGGTACAGCTAGTGTATCAATATAGTGAATTTGAAACACACGGAGTACAGTTTGGCACCCACATGATGTTGGCACCTCCATGGGAGAAAAAGGAAAAATCTTCCCTTACCGCGTTGGATCAGGCTCTGTACTGGATAATCTGCAATATATAGAAGTTCAATATATAGGAGTTATCCACAAACAGAGGGCAGCATGCGAAGGAGGAGAGGAGCGCTAGTGGGCGGTTCCAAAAGTTATCCGCGGCGTCATTTTGGAGCTGCCCATTGGACTCCTCTGCTCCTTTGCATGCTGCGTAACGCTTTCCCCTCGCAGCAGGGGGTGTCTGCGGACAGAGCCTATTACCAACGTGGTAAGGGAAGATTTTTTCTCCCATGGAGGAGGACAAAATAATAGTGGCAGCAAAAGGAGGGGGGAAGGAAGGGGGGCAAAAAGCTTTTCTGGAGGCACACCTGGAGCTCTGCAAAGGCACAGGAGTGTGCCTAGGCACACAGGTTGAAAAAGACTGGCCTATAGACACCTCCAAGTTCATGTGGCTGGCATGACTGCATAGAGCTCCAAACTTAACCTGAGTCATTTCTCAGGGGGTTTGCCGGCTTTGGGACCTTCTCTGGACGCCTTGTGGCTGTGTACAACTGCAGCCATGGACCACGAAGCAGAGATTGGACTCGGCTGGTGGGCAA
Organism: Anolis apletophallus; assembly: GCA_030556195.1. Lineage (NCBI taxonomy): Eukaryota > Metazoa > Chordata > Lepidosauria > Squamata > Anolidae > Anolis > Anolis apletophallus. Next base: position 13,314,650 of record JARBWK010000019.1, read on the forward strand.
CTAATTGATTGCTATGGGAATACACATTCAGTTGGGTTAGAAAGGCCTCCTTGGGTCTGAGTCAACATTTGTTTTGTTCTGGGCACGAACACCTTTGGAAAAGTGTTGCTTTCTACTTCTCCGCGGGGAAGATGGCACGGCTGCTCCAAACCTGTACGAAGCCCATTACTCTGCAGGAGCCAAAGAATTTGCACAAAGCCTCCGTCCATGGGGAGTTTTTCATTTCCCCACTGGGAGTATTATTTTCCTCCGAGCCGAGAGTGTTCTGGAACCTGCCAACAGAGCACCGAGGCTCTCCAATAAATTAAAGCAGGATATTTACAATTAGAGGAGTGTGATTCAATCACTTAGATGATGTGTGTTTGTGGTTTCCCACTGACTCCTGATTAACCCACTTCCCCTCCTTATCTCTGGCTGTGGGCCAGGTTATCTAAAGGGGCGTAAAGGGACGGGGAGCCGGTAAGTGGCGTGAAAGGAAATAATTGGTTCCAAATCCAGAGAGGGATGCGCGGAGGTCGTCCCCTTCCCCGCCTCCCTCCTTCTCTCTTCGTTATGACTGGGGAAATATTCACGCTGCTGGAATGAAAAGGGGAAGATCTATGGCTGGCTTCGCACATTTCTGAGAACAGCCACAAGCCCTCCTTGGCTCTTTGCTGGTGTCTTTGCCACCAACTTGCCTTACCGTGGATGCGGATGTAGGAAAAGACAGGAGGGGGGGGGTGTCTATTCATGAAGGCAGGGGTGTCAAACGCCTTCCTCTGAGCCTGAGAAAGTGTGACTTCACAAAGGTCGTCCAGTTGGCTTTCATTCCTTAGAATTCAAAACCTGGTCTTCCAAAATAGTAATCCAATACTCTCAAGACTACTCCAAACCTATCTATCTTTCCATCTATCCATCCATGTACCTACTTACCTACCTATTTATCCATCCATCTATTCACTCATCTACCTACTTATCTATCCATCCATCCATCCACTCACCGATCTACTTATCTATCTATCCATCAACCCATCTACCTACCCTCTATCTATCCATCCACCTACCTACCCATCAACTCATCTATCTATCCATCTATCCATCCACCCATCTATCCATCCATCCACCCACCCATCAACCTACCTATCTAATCTACCCATCCATTCACCCATCTACCTATGTACGTACTTACCTGTCTCTCTGTCTATCCATCCACCCACCCATCTATCCATCCATCCATCCACCCACCCACCCATCAACCTACCTATTCTCTATCTGTCTGTCCATCCATCCACCCACCCACCCATCTACTTATTTATATATCCATCTACCTACCTACCTTCTTTCTATCTATCTATCTATCCATCCACCCACCTACCCATCAACTCATCTATCTATCCATCCACCCATCTATCCATCCACCCACCCACCCATCAACCCATCAACCTACCTATTCTCTGTCTGTCCATCCATCCATCCACCCACCCACCCATCTACTTATTTATATATCCATCTACCTACCTTCTTTCTATCTATCTATCCACCCACTCACCCACCCACCTATCCATCCACCCATCTATCTATCCATCCATCCATCCAGCCACCCGTCAACCCATCAACCTACCTATTCTCTATCTGTCTGTCCATCCATCCACCCATCTACCTACCTACCTACTTATCTATCTTTCTATCCACCCACCCATCTACTTACCTATATATCCATCAACCCATCTACCTACCTTCTTTCTATCTTTCTGTCTGTCTATCTATCCACCCACCCACCTACCCATCAACTCATCTATCTATCCATCTATCTATCCACCCATCTACCTACCTATTCTCTATCTGTCTGTCCATTTATCCATCCATCCATCTACCCATCTACCTATCTACTTATCTGTCTATCCATCCATCGATCCATCCACCCATCTACTTATCCAGCTATCTATCCACCCATCAACCCATCTACCTACCTTCTTTCTATCTCTCTATCTATCCATCCATCCATCCATCTATCCACCTACCCATCAACTCATCTATCTATCCATCCACCCATCTACCTACCTACTTATCTATCTATCTGTCTGTCCATCCATCTACTTATCCAGCTATCTCTCTATCCACTACACTTATCAACTGATGGGGTCAAAGCTTTCCGAGACAAACCAGGAAAGGGATCTTGGGGTCTTGGTGGACAGCTCAATGAAGATGTCAACCCAGTGCGCTGCAGCAGTGAAAAAAGCAAATTCTATGCTAGGCATGATCAGAAAGGGAATCGAAAATAGGTCAGCAAATGTTGTATTACCTCTCTACAAATCTATGGTAAGGCCACATTTGGAGTACTGTGTACAATTCTGGTCTCCGCACCTTAAGAAGGATATAACGGAACTGGAAAAGGTACAGAAAAGGGCAACAAGAATGATCCAAGGGATGGAGCGGCTCCCTTATGAAACCAGGTTGCAACGCCTTGGTCTTTTCAGCCTTGAAAGACGGCGTTTAAGAGGTGACTTGATCGAAGTGTATAAAATCATGCATGGGATAGAAAAGGTGAATAAAGAAAAATTATTTTCTTTGTCACAAAACACTAGGACTAGGGGGCACTCCTGAAGCTCCAAGGTAGGAAAGTTAGGACTAATAAAGGGAAATATTTCTTCACCCAGAGGGTCATTGGGTTATGGAACTCACTTCCAGAGGAGGTTGTGACAGCGGTCAGCCTGAACAACTTCAAGGCAGGATTAGACAGATTCATGGATACCAAGTGTATCGGTAGTTACTGAAAAGGACATTCAAGTGCCACCTCGGAGTTGGTTGAGGTAGGCAGGATTTCCCTGGGTACTGGTTGTGGGGGGTCGGGAGCAGGTCAGGGTTTTGCCCTCCCTTCTGCTCGAGATCCCCGTGTACAACTGGTGGGCCACTGTGTGATACAGAATGCTGGACTAGATGGGCTGAGGTCCGATTCAGCATGGCTCTTCTTATGTTCTTATGTTCACCCCTCAACGCATCTACTGACCTATTCTCTATCTATCTATCTATCTATCCACCCACCTACCTACTTATCTATCTGTGTGTCTTATCTATCCATCCATCCATCCATCCATCCATCCATCCATCCATTGATCCAGCCACCCATCTACTTTATCTGTCTGTCTATCTATCTCTCCATCCACCCATCTACCTTCCTACCTATCTACCTACCTATCCATCCATCCATCCACCCATCTACCTAACCATCTATCTATATCTAACCATCTATCTATATCTATCGATTCATCCATCTAACTATCCATCTATCTATCTGTCAGAAGAGGTTACTAATGCCTTGGCTCCTACTAACAATCTCTGCCGTCTTTTGCAATCGGAAAATGAAAATTGAAGTGTGGTTTGTCATTCACTGTCTCTCTCTGTGTGTGTGTGTGTGTGTGTGTGTGTGTAAATTTAGAATCTGCTTTCATTTGATAAAAAAACCCCCAAACACTTACTGGAATAAGGAACTTCAAGAAATGTCCGGAAAAGAAAAATTGGCCGATACCCCAAAAAACTAAAACGGAGATCCTTTTTTTGTTATGCAAAGGCTGGGGAAGGATGTCAGCCGGCCAACATGGGTTAGTCTTTCTACATCTGGATCAGTAATCACTTGAAGGCTAAAGAATCAGCACATATGCTGATTTCTTTAAAAAAATACCTGATTGTTAAACAGTTCTGTGTCCCTCGGATCCCTCCTCTCTAGCATTCATTGACTTTCTGGCCTAAACTGGCTTAGTTGAAAAAACTCAATAACAGCTCAAACTGGGATGGTTGCGGTCATTTGGTTGGAAACAAGAGAAACTCTTTGGGGTGTGTTGTCGAAGGCTTTTCTGACCGGAATCACTGGGTTGCTGTGAGTTTTCTGGGCTGTCTGGCCATGTTCCAGAAGCATTGTCTCCTGACGTTTTGCCCACATCTATGGCAGGCATCCTCAGAGGTTGTGAGGTCTCTTGGAAACTAGGCAAACTAGGCAAGACTCTAACACAGTAATACATATAGTTAATTGTCCTTGAGTTTTGGAGTTGTAGTTCACCTATATCCAGATAGCACTGTGGACTGAAACAATGTTGGATCAGGACCAAACTTGGCATGAATACTCAATATGCCCAAATGTGAACACAGATGGAGTTTGGGAAAAATAGACCTTGACATTTGGGAGTTACAGTTTCTGGGATTTATAGTTAACACACAATTCCCAAGCAAACCCTTTCAGTACTTTCTGTTGGTAATGAGAGTTCAATATGCCAAGTTTGGTTCAATTCCATTGTTGCAAGAGTTCAGGATGCTCTTTGATTGTGTGTTAACTATAAATCCCAGAAACTGTAACTTCCAAATGTCAAGGTCTATTTCCCCAAACTCCATCTGTGTTCACATTTGGGCATATTGAGTATTCATGCCAAGTTTGGTCCTGATCCAACATTGTTTGAGTCCACAGTGCTCTCTGGATATAGGTGAACTACAACTCCAAAACCCAAGGTCAATGCCCACCAAACTCTTATAGTATTTTCTCTTGGTTATGGGAGTTCTGTGTGGGAAGTTTGTGTCTTTCTGCCATTCCTGCCAGGATATCTATGTTGTGTTCATCGAAACAGGCCCAGGATTCACACTGAGTGTATTAATACATTTAAAAACATATTAACTATATATATTACTGTGTTAGAGTGTCATTTTGTGTCATTTTGGTTGGTGGTGTGCCCCAGGATTTTGTAAATGTAAAAGTGAGCCGCGGCTCAAAAAAGGTTGGGAAACACTGGGTTAGACTCACAGCATCATGGAATTTGAAGGCGGGGGGCGGGGGTCTCCAGATGCCATTCCTGCCAGGATATCTATGTCATGTTCGTCAAAACAGGCCCAGGTTTCACACTGAATGTATGAATACATTTAAAAACATATTAACTATATGTATGACTGTGTTAGAGTGTCATTTTGTGTCATTTTGGTCGGTGGTGTGCCCCAGGATTTGGTAAATGTAAAAAATGTGCCGCTACTCAAAAAAGGTTGAAAAGCACTGGTTTATTGGGAGCTCTGCTGGCTTTCGTGTTCCTTTTCCTTCTTAATAACAAAGCACTGAGCCTGTGCTACAAGTCCCAGAAAGCTCATCATTCTTATTCAATGTATATGCAATTCTCCATGTGTGGATTCCAGATTTTCTAGGCATATGTTCAGCAAGATAGGAGTTGCAACTGAAATACATTTTTTTCCATGCCTGTTATGTAATGCATAATTTTGCCGAAAGAGGCCGATTGAGAAAACAAATTGCGGTTGTGCTGCTAGAATGCCCACGTAATATGCAATGTATAGCACAAAAGACCGCCAAGATAATAATGTCTGCTTTGTCATTCTTCCGGCATGTCTCATTATATATATAAAAACAAACCTCTCGATGAAATGACAAAAGTCCAGTAATGAAGTCGTTTGCTGTGGTAGCAAGTGATGTAGGGAAGGGCTAGATGGGGTTGCGCTTTGCCCATATGTTGCAGCCAAAACCCCGGCTGTTGGCACACAGATAGGGATTCGTTTTATGAGAGACAGTCTGTGTGTACCAATTCCATAATCACACATCCTACATATTATTGTTGGCAGCGGCAAGGAGGAGGCCGGGGATTTTGAAACACAACACCCTGATCGGGAATGGAAGGTTTATTATGGCGGAGTCGTTCATCCAAACAAGGGGTCGGGAAACTTTTTGACTCAGAGAGCCATGAAAGCAAAATATTTGTAAATTTATTTCAGTGAGAGCCTATATATATATATATATATATATATATATATATATATATACATACATACACACACACACACACACACACAGTATATATATATACATACATACATACATACATACTAGCTGACCCGTGAACGCGTTGCTGTGCCATAGTCTGTGGCTACCCAGGGGGTGGCTCCCAGCCTCTACATTCTAACTGAGGGAGTATTTGCATAATGCCTCTAATTGGCCAGCACCACCAACATTCCGACACTCTAAACTGCCAGAGGAGGGTGGCGTGGGGGATCATGGGAGTTGTAGTCCAATTGTTTTTTTTTGTATTTTGGTCGTGCTGTTTAATCTTTATTTTATTTTTTGGGGTGCTAAACATACCTCGTGGGGTTTTGTGTGTATGTGGGCTGATTTCGTGTGTCTGCCTTCTGTGGTTTTGCTGTCTATAAGCTACTTAGGATGACAGCTCTCTCTCTCTCTCTCTCTCTCTCTCTCTCTAAATATATATATATATATATATATATATATATATATATATATATATATATATATAAAGACTGAATTCAACTAAATGTGAGTCTATACGTACACGATGAGAAAAGGATTCCCCCGGCAGAATGAGGGGACACTTCAGACCTGGCTCTGCAAAAGGCACGCTCAGGACTCTGGGAAGGAAGGGAAGGCGGAAGGAAGGAAGGGGGAAAGAAAGAAAGACAGAGGAAATAAAGGAGGGAGGGGGAGAGGAAGAAAGAAAAGAAGAACAAACTATGGAAAAGGAAGGAAAGAAAAGCAGGAGAGAGACAAGGAGGGGAAAAGAAAGAAGGAAATGGGAAGGGAGGAAAGGAAAGGGTGGGGAAAAAAAGGAAAGGGAGTGAGGAAAAAGTAAAATAATGAAAGGAAAAGAAAGAAGGGAAGAGAGGGGGAAGTTAAAAGAAAGGAAGGAGAAGGAAAGGAAGACTTGGGGGAAAGAATAGAAAAGGAAGGAAGGGGAGAATGGAGGAAAAAAGGAAGGGAAGAGAGGGAGGGAACAGGAAGGAGAGAAGGAGAAGGAAAGGTTGAAGGGGAGAAAGAAAGGAAGATGAAGGAAGGGAGAGGGAGAATGGAGGAAAGAAGGAGGGGGAGTGAGGGAGGGAAAAGGAAGGAGAGAAGGAAAGAATGGAAGCGGAAGGAAGGGAGAGGAGGAATGGAGGAAAGAAGGAAGGGGAGAGAGGCCGCAGGGCCCCAAGAGCAGTGGGGGATGAGGAAGTGACGCAAATGCGCGGAAGCGGCAGTTGTGGCACATTTGCGTCACTCCTCCCCGCTGCATGCTGGGAAAGAGAGGGAGAAAAGAAGGGAGGGAGAGAGGGAGGAAAAAGAATGAAAGAAAAAGAGAGGGAAAGAGAAAGGAAGGGGGAGGAGGGTGCGGAGTCAAGGCAGACCTTGGTGTCCACGTCGGCGAGGCAGTCCCTCTGGAAGGCATTGAAGAGGCCCGCGGCTCTTGAGCTGCCCGACGATGAAAGCAATGAGCTGGGCATCCCCCGGGGGCAGCGAGACCGGGTCCATGGTGCCAGGGCCAGGCCCGCCTCCACCGCCTCCCCCGAGGCCCGTGGCGGAGGACGAAAAGGAAGAGAGCAGCGGGGGATGAGGAAGTGGCAGCGATGACGGCGTGGAAGTGGCAGTCGTGGTGCATTTGCGTCATTCCTCCCCGCTGCATGCTGGGAAACCGAGGCCCGGGCTGCTCTGGAGAGCCAGATGCAATCATGAAAAGAGCCACACCTGGCTCCCGAGCCATAGGTTCCCTACCACTGATCCAAACTGAGGCTGTAGTCAAGAAAGGCGACGACTTGGGAAGCCAGCTATAAAGGAACTAAGCAAGATCCTCAAATGTCACTGGATACCATATAATATAATATCACAAAGGATTACCACCTCACCCGCTTCATAAGAAATCAGCTACAAAACAGGAGCTTTTTTGTTGACTTCCAGGGCCAGCGATGGCGTAAAACAGAAGGACGTCCTGCCTCAGGGAAGCGTGCTCGCTCCCTCATTATTATTATTATTATTATTATTATGTGGAAAAGTGAATAGTGGTAGTTAAAGAGCACATTCGAAGGATTATTTGTGCATTTGATTTATTAAAATATCCCCATCCAAACCCAAGTAACGAAGGTGGAGGCATTACTTTTCATTCAACCCTCGTAATCTCTATTCAGGCAAGCCGGGCAGCTGCAGTTCGTTTCCTAAGAAATTCCTGAGAAAGCAAAGCCATCTTTGTCCCTGCCAATTGGGATATGAGCTGGTTCTTGTTTCCTGGGGAATTTTCCTAAAGTTTTCAAAGGAAATTCTCCCCCCCCCCCCCCCCCGCCGGCCCTTCCCTACATTATAAGAAGATGTGGAAACGATTTCCATGTTTAAGCCGGATTCCTATGCAAATCTGCTGGAAAAAATCCAGAAACTATATAGAAACTGTTGTCAACTTTTCCCTCCTCCTTCCAAGTAAAAGATGGCTCTCAGGGAATGCGTCTGAGAGAGAAGGAAGCTGGATGGCAAAGCCTAATGCACTGTAACTGGAAAACAGCCCATTTTTGGCGCATAAAAGGACGCGAAGCAATGCGTCCTTGAGATCACACCAAACGATGGCCATCAGGACTTCCTCCGGTCCCTTCCTCCTCAACTGTGGAAAGGAAAATGGCTTCCGAAGGGAGTGATTTGGAGCTGGAGAAAGGCTGAAAAGAGAGGAATGTAATTAAAGCCATTATTCGTAAACTCCCGGGAAGCGTTTTGGGAGCTCCGTCTGGAAAACGAGTCGTTTTGTGCTTCTTGGAAAAAAACAAACACCCCAACCCTTAAAGAAATAATTATTGAATCTCTCTCTCTCGGCATTACTTTGCGGACAAAGATTCTTTAGGAAGGACTCATCCCACGCTTTACACAAGCGCGTTGATGACTACAAAGGCCAATCTGAGATAGGCAAGTCTGGTTGCAGAAGGCACAGCAGAAAGTCTCCTTGGGGGGTGTTGTTTCCAAGTTGCGGTTCTTTCTGGGTTGTCGTTTCTCTTCGAGACCCGTTTGGCGTGTCTTCTCGAAAGAGGCCGCAGCATTGTGGATAGTGCGTCTCCATGCCTCCCGATGTGAAGCCAGGGTGGAGCATTGTTGGTGATCAATCTGGCCGAGCCTGAGATGTTGTTTCAGGGAGTCCTTCTATCTCTTTTTGGGGGCGCCTCTCTTGCGCTGACCCGTGGTGAGTTCACCATAGAGTAGTATCTTTGGGAGGCGGTGGTCCTCCATCCTAGAGACATGCCCTGCCCAGCCAGCTGTGTTCTCAATAGCATGGCCTCAACGCTGGTGATCCTTGCTTGCTCAAGGACAGCAACATTCGTCACATAGTCGGTCCAGTGTATATTTAGGATTGTGCGAAGACAGTGCTGATGAAAGTGTTCGAGGAATCGTAGGTGTTGACGATAGGTGACCCATGTTTCAGACCCATAGAGGAGAATAAACAGTACAATAGCTCTGTACACACTGATTTTGGTGCTTTGCCTCAGGTGCTTGTTGCTCCAGACTTTTTTGTGAAGCCTTCCGAATGCACGATATGCCTTTGCTGTGATCTCTCTCTTTATCAATCTTGGCATCTGAAGAGATGATGCTTCCCAGGTAGGTGAACTGCTGTACGGACTTAAGCACAGATGTGCCTATGCTGACGTGGGGATAATGGTATTCCTCCTGTGGTGCGGGCTGGTAAAGGACTTCCGTTTTCTTCAGGCTGACTTCCAGCCCAAACAGCGCTGCAGCTGTTGCAAAATAATGTATTTATATTCTGCCCAATCTCCCTGAAATGGGCATCCAGCCTCGGTTTCAAAACTTCCAAAGAAGGAGCCTCCACCACACTCCAGGGCAGAGAGTTCCACTGCTGAACTGCTCTCAAGTTAGGAAGTTCTTCCTAATGTTCAGGTGGAACATTAATGGCTTCAAAGTACAAGAAAGGAGATTCCATTGGGACTGTGGCGCAAAAGGTTATGAGTTCGAAGCCAGCCTGGGTCGGAGTGAGCTCCCGGCCAATTGTGTAGCTTGTTGTCGACCTTTACAACCTGAAAGACAGTTGCATCTGTCAAGTAGGAAATTTAGGTACCACCTATGTGTGGGGAGGCTAATTTAACAAATTTACAAAGCCATAAAAATGTCCAGCAAAAATCATCTGGGGAATGCAGAAAGTACTTCATCAGTGTTGCAGATGGATGGTGAAGCGACAGCTCCCCTGGTGGGGAGTTAAATAGCCTCTGACTGTCTGTCTATATGTGTTGTGTGTCTATGGCATTGAATGTTTGCCATGTATGTGTACATTGTAATCCGCCCTGAGTCCCCTGCAGGGTGAGAAGGGCGGAATATAAATACTGTAAATAAATAAATAAAATAAACACCATCCAACAAGGGATTCCTCCAGGCAGGAAGCAACCAAGCTTTTAAGCTGCAAGGCCATTCAGTGCTAATCAAGGCGGCCCATTGCAACATTCACACTTGCCTCAAGCAGACAAGAGATTTTTCCTCCTACACTGGACATGATTCCAGATATATATATAAACCTCATGTGCCTAGTTTCCAACAGACCTCCCAACCTCTGAGGATGCCTGCCATAGATGTGGGCGAAACGTCAGGAGAGAATGCTTCTGGAACATGGCCAGGCAGTTTGGAAAACTCACCACAACCCAGTGATGACAGCTATGAAATCCTTCAACAACACATCATGGTTTGTTCGTTGGCGTGAGGAGATCTGGGGGAAGAGAAAACAAGCTCGCTTGGGCTTCCAAACAACATGCCTGCACATATTTCAAGGTGGCTGTTGTGAACTCCATGTTTTCAAGGATCTCTCCAAGGTGCTGAAGTTCTTCCTGATGTTTAGGTAGACATCTCTTTTCTGCAATTTGAATCCTAGAATCCTAGAGTTGGAAAAAAATGTGCCATCCAGTCCAACTCCCTTATGCCAGGCATAACAATCAAAGCTCTCCTGACAGATGGCCATCTGGTTTCTGCTGAAAAGCCTCCAGAAACTGAAACTCAATCACCACCACCATCATTATTGTTCTAAGTCAGTGCTGTCCAACTTCTAACTGGGCAAGGGCCGGATTCCAGGTCACTGATGACCTGGGGGGCCGCCTGGCCCCGCCCCCGGCTGCCGGGATGCTTTGGGAGAGAGGGAGGAGCCACGGGGCACCCCCCTCCCTTCCAAGGCATCCTGGCCGCAGATGAAGCTGGCGGTTTCGCCGGCTTCAGCTGCTGCCGGGATGCCTTGGAAGGGAGAGAGGCGCCGCGGGGGACCCCCCCTCCCTTGCAAGGCATCGTGGCAGCCGCGGAAGCCGGCGCCGGCTTCAGCCGCTGCCGCGATGCCTTGCAGGGGGGGGGGAGGCGCTGCCGGGGGACCCCCCTCCCTTGCAAAGCATTGCGGCAGCCGCCCTTGAAGCGGGCGCTGGCTTCAGCCGCTGCCGCGATGCCTTGCAAGGGAAGGAGGCGCGCGGGGACCCCCTCCCTTCCAAGGCATCGGGCGCCAGCGAGAGAGGGAAGAAGAGGGCGGTGCAGGGAGGAGGAGCTAGCTCTCTTCCTCCTCCTTGTACCACCCCTTGGCCCTCTCTCACCGCCGCCGATGCGATCCGGTTTGCAACGGCGGCGCGGAGAGAGGACGGAGGGGCGGTGCAGGGAGGAGGAGCTGGCTCACTTCCTCCTCCCTGCCCCGCCTCCCCCTCAACCGCCATTTTTTAAAAAAAAATTTAGAATTTTTTTTAAAAAAATTAAAAATGGCGGCCGGGGGCATAGCGGGGGCCGTGTCCAACAGGCTGGGGGGCCGTGTGCGGCCCCTGGGCCGCCAGTTGGACAGCCCTGTTCTAAGTTATTATCATCACCATAGAATCCTAGAGTTGGAAGGGATACCAAAGGCCATCCAGTCCAATCCCCTTCTGCCGGGCAGGAGGACACAATCAAAGCCCATCCGACAGATGGCCATCCAGCTTCTACTGAAGACCTTCCAGAGGATGAGACTCCCTCACCATCAGCATCATCATTATTATAAAATATTATTATCATTATCATCATAGAATCCTAGAGTTGGAAGGGATGCCAAAGGCCATCCAGTCCAACCCCCTTCTGCCGGGCAGGAGGACACAATCAAAGCCCTCCCGACAGATGGCCATCCAGCTTCTACTGACAACCCTCCAGAGAATAAGACTCCCTTACCATCATTATTATAAATTATCATCATCATCATCGAATCAGGCAGGAGGACACAACCAAAGCCCTCCCAACAGATGGCTATCCGGATTCTACTGAAAAACCTCCAGAGAAGGAGACTCCCAACACCATTATTATTATTATTCACTGTCATCATCATTATCATAATAGAATCCTAGAGTTGGGTGAGACTCAAAGGGCAATCCAGTCCAACCCCTTGCTGCCAAGAAGCAGGAAAATTGCATTCAAAGCATCCCCCGACAGATGGCCAAAGCCTCCAAAGAAGGAGCCTGCACCACACTATGGGGCAGAGAGTTCCACCTCTGAACAGCTTGGTCAGTAGTGATCTGAATGAAGCTAACACTCAGCCAGCTGCGCCACAGTCCCGGTGTTAGCTGGCCCTAATTGTTTCGTGCCTGGAGTTCCCTTGTTTTTCTTAGTGTTACTCTTTATTTATTTATTTACATCATTTATATTCCGCCCTTCTCACCCCGCAGGGGAGTCAGGGCGGATCACAATGCACATACACAGGCAAACATTCAACGCCATTTGACATGCAACATATAAGACAGACACAGAGGCAATTTGACATTCCAGCTTTTCTGGCCACCAGGGGGAGCTGTCGCATTCCTTCACTCCTTTTTGTGTGTATTTCCTGGATATTATTAATAATTAATAATAGAAATAATAGGAATATTATAGATTAAATGTTAAATAAATATAATAGAAATTTTATTTATTTATTTATTTATGTCATTTATATTCCGCCCTTCTCACCCCGCAGGGGACTCAGGACAGATCACAATGCACATATACAGGCAAACATTCAATGCCATTTGACATACAACATATAAGACAGACACAGAGGCAATTTAACATTCCAGCTTTTCTGGCCACCAGGGGGAGCTGTCGCATTCCTTCACTCCTTTTTGTGTGTATTTCCTGGATATTATTAATAATTAATAATAGAAATAATAGAAATATTATAGATTAAATGTTAAATAAATATAATAGAAATTTTATTTATTTATTTATTTACGTCATTTATATTCCGCCCTTCTCACCCCGCAGGGGACTCAGGGCGGATCACAATGCACATACACAGGCAAACATTCAACGCCATTTGACATGCAACATATAAGACAGACACAGAGGCAATTTGACATTCCAGCTTTTCTGGCCACCAGGGGGAGCTGTCGCATTCCTTCACTACTTTTTGTGTGCATTTCCTGGATCTTATTAATATTTAATAATATTAATAATAATACTAATAATAGAAATTTTATAGATTAAATATTAAATAAATATAATAGAAATTTTATTTATTTATTTATTTACGTCATTTATATTCCGCCCTTCTCACCCCGCAGGGGAATCAGGGCGGATCACAATGCGCATATACAGGCAAACATTCAATGCCATAGACATACAACATATATATATAGACAGACAACGAGCGACACAATTGGTCGAGAGCTCACCCCGACCCGGGCAGGCCTCGAACTCGTGACCTTCTGGTCAGTAGAGATCTTATGCAGCTGACTCCCAGCCAGCTGCGCCACATTCCCGATGCCTTTATTTTATTTATTTACTATCTTGATTTTAGGGGTTTTTAAAAGACTGGTTAGCCAGATTTTGTTCATTTTCATGGTTTCCTCCTTTCTGTTGGAATTGTCCACATGTTCGTGGATTTCAATGGCTCCTCTGTGTCATCTAATATGGTGGTTGTTAGAGTGGTCCAGAGTTTTTTTTGTATTCTCAAATAATATGCTGTGACCAGGCTGGTTCATCAACCAGCTCACACCTCCCAACAAAGGATTCCCCCAGGCAGGCAGGAATCAGCCAGGCTTTGCAGCTGCAAGGCCATTAAATGTTAATCAAGGTGGTTAGTTATGATATTTACACTTGCCTCAAGCAAACAAGAATTCTTTCTCCCACCCTGGACCAGGCCCGGATTAAGCCCTTTTGGCGCCCTAGGCCAGTGTTTCCCAACCTTTTTTGAGCCGTGGCACACTTTTAACATTAAAAAAATCCGGGGGCACACCACCAACCAAAATGACACTCTAACACAGTAAAGAACGGCTGGGGGTTGGTGGCCTGCTGGGAGCAGCTGCTAGGAGTGCCAAAGCTGAGGAGGGGGCGGAGCCAGGCTGTGCCATGCCCTGCCCCCTACTTCACCTCTCCCAGCAGCTGCTCCAGCCTTGAGGGGGCAGTGCCAAGCCAGCGGTGCCAGAGCCAGCACAATGCTGGCTTGGCACTGTCTAACATAACACAACGGGTGTGGTCACTGCAGATCCAAAAAAGGAATCTGAACACAAATGTTATCCAAAGTATCAATATATTGAGTAATTACTCCGACATACCGTCAGGCAAAGTAAACATATGAACCCAAGTCGGGTGCCCAACCCCCACAGCTGAGATAGTACAAATGAAAGTTAATGTAAACCATAAGTAAGTTCGGAAGTGGGGTGAGTGGTCGGAGTAACGCCGCTGTAAGGTATTATATTCCACCCCGATGGGTGTTTGTAATCCAGTCAAAAAAGAGGATATTGGAGGCAAACAGGCCGTGGACCAAAATCAAAAGCTGAGTAGCTTCCCCAATCTTGAGAAGTGGTGATGTGGGCGTCGTCTGCAGCGTCTTCTGGCTTGGCACTGTCCCCTCAAGGCTGGAGCAGCTGCTGGGAGTGCCGAAGCCGGGGGAGGGGGCAGAGCCAGGCCACGCCATGCCCCGCCCTCTCCCCCCAGCTTCAGCTCTCCTACAGAGGAGGAGCATGAGCGGTGGACGGGCTACAGTGGGCGGGGCTCCTCCTTCACGCGGCTTCAGCGAGCGAGGGGCGGGAGTCATGGCGGATTGGAGGCTGGCTGGGGAAATGGCCGAAGGAGGCGGCACCCCGGCCCCTTCTTTTTCTTCGCCACTGCCCGGCCCTTCCTCCTCCTCCCCCAAGCAGCAGGAGTTCGGCAGGAGGGGGGGAGGAAGGGGGGCAGAGAGCTTTTCTCGCGGCACAGCAGGAGGTCCGTCACGGCACACTAGTGTGCCACGGCACACTGGTTGAGAAAGACTGCCCTAGGCCACACTTTGGAATTACGCCCCAAACCAACCTCTACCACACACCCCACCTCCTCCTCACGCCTTCTTCCTTGAGTCAAGGAAGGAAGGCGCGCAGAGGAGGAAGGAAGGGAAGCCCCCGGGCCCTTGCGGCGCGCCCTCCTTCCTTGAGTCAAGGAGGGCGCAAGGAGGAGGAGTCGGAGGGAAGTCCCACCCCCGGGGCCGCTGCCGGGCATGTGCAGCAAGAGGGCGCAAGCGCCTCTGCCTCCTCCGCCATGTTCCTGGGTGCCGCGCATGCCCGGCAGTGGCCTCAGGGGCTTCCCTCCGCCACCTCCTCCTCGCGCCCTCCTTCCTTGACAAGGGGGCGGGGGCGATGGTGAGGGGGGGCACCATTCCCTCCTCCTCCGTCCCCTCACAGCGCTCTCCCCTCCGCCCTCCCCCAAGAGAGAGAGAGAGAGAGAGAGAGAGAGAGAGAGAGAGAGAGAGAGAGTCATTGCGTTGCGGTTTTGTTTCAACATTTTTTTGGGGTCCGTGTGAATTGCGCCCCCCTTGGCTTGCGCCCCTAGGCCAGTGTTTCCCAACCTTTTTTGAGCCGTGGCACACTTTTAACATTAAAAAAATCTGGGGGCACGCCACCAACCAAAATGACACAAAATGACACTCTAACACAGTAAAGAACGGCTGGGGGATGGGGGCCTGCTGGGAGCAGCTGCTGGGAGTGCCGAAGCCAGGGGCGGAGCCAGGCGGCGCCATACCCCGCCCCCTCCCCCCAGCTTCGGCTCTCCCACCGCTTCTCCAGCCTTGAGGGGGCAGTGCCAAGCCAGCGGTGCCAGAGGCAGCACAATGCTGGCTTGGCACTGTCCCCTCAAGGCTGGAGCAGCTGCTGGGAGTGCCGAAGCCGGGGGAGGGGGCAGAGCCAGGCCGCGCCATGCCCTGCCCCCTCCCCCCAGCTTCAACTCTCCTACAGAGGAGGAGCATGAACGGTGGACGGGCTTCAGTGGGCGGGGCTCCTCCTCCACGCAGCTTCAGCGAGCGAGGGGCGAGAGTCATGGTGGGAGTAATGGCGGATTGGAGGCTGGCTGGGGAAACGGCCGAAGGAGGCAGCACCCCGGTCCCTTCTTCTTTTTCTTCGCCACTGCCCGGCCCTTCCTCCTCCCCCAAGCAGCAGGAGTTCGGCAGGAGGGGGGAGGAAGGGGGGCAGAGAGCTTTTCTCGCGGCACAGCAGGAGGTCCGTCGCGGCACACTAGTGTGCCATGGCACACTGGTTGAGAAAGACTGCCCTAGGCCATGACCTAGGGTGGCCTTATGGGTGATCCGGGCCTGCCCTGGACATTATCCCACAGATATATAAACCCCACTTTCCTAGTTTCCAACAGACCTCACAACTTGTGAGGATGCCTGCCATAGATGTGGGCGAAACGTCAGGAGAGAATGCTTCTGGAACTTGGCCAGACAGCCCAGAAAACTCACAGCAACCCAGTGATTCTAGCAATGAAAGCCGTCAAGAACACATTAAACCGCGGTGTTTTTGTGACATGCGTGCCCACTAAGCGAAAGGAAGGAAAGTTGACCTAAAATGCATATAACACACGTCTCTCTTCTCTCTTGCGACGTCTAAAACTAGGCCACAAATCCATCCGTATCCCAGAATCCCTTGCCAGGCTAGGAAATTATGTCAATGGGAATCTGAAGAGCGAGATACGGAGATTTGGGGCTTAATGTCACGATTAAAGTACAGATCCGGCATGCAGTGCGCGCAAAGGCTGCATCAGGAGAACTTCTTTGGGATTTGGATTGTTACGTATCTCAGAGCAAAGGCGCGCCTCTGAAATCTCGAATTTGAATGGAAAGAAAATATTCTCAGCCCTGAGTTGCTGTGAGTTTTCCGGGCTGTCTGGCCGTGTTCCAGAAGCATTCCCTCCTGACGTTTCCCCCACATCTATGGCAGGCGTCTTCAGGGGTTGTGAGGTCTTTTGGAAACTAGACAAGTGTGATGTTTAGGTTTGGAGGAAGAACTCTTCGTCTGCTGGAGGCAAGTGTGAATGTTGCCATTGGCCACCTTGATTGGCATTGAATGGCCTTTCAGCTTCAAAGCCTGGCTGCTTCCTGCCTGGGGGAATCCTTTGCTGGGAGGCGGATGGGAGAAAGAACTCTTGTCTGTTGGAGGCAAGTGTGAATGTTGCCATTGGCCACCTTGATTACCATTAGATGGCCTTTCAGCTTTAAAGCCTGGCTGCTTCCTGCCTGGGGGAATCCTTTGTTGGGAGGCGGTTGGGAGAAATAACTCTTTGTCGGAGGCAAGTGTGAATGTTGCCACTGTCCACCTTGATTAGCATTGAAGAGCCTTGCAGCTTCAAAGCCTGGCTGCTTCCTGCCTGGGGAAGCCCTTGTTGGGAGTCAGGTGGGAGAAAGAACTCTTGTCTTTTGGAAGCAAGTGTGAATATTGCCATTGGCCACCTTGATTACCATTAGATGGTCTTTCAGCTTCAAAGCCTGGCTGCTTCCTGACTGGGCGAATCCTTTGTTGGGAGGCGGGTGGGGAAAATAACTCTTGTCTGTTGGAGGCAAGTGTGAATGTTGCCATTGGCCACATTGTTTAGCATTGAATGGCCTTTCAATTTCAAAGCCTGGCTGCTTCCTGCCTGGGGGGAATCCTTTGTTGGGAGGCGGGTGGGGGAAAAGAACTCTTGTCTGTTGGAAGCTAGTGTGAATGTTGCCATTGGCCACCTTGATTAGCATTGAAGAGCCTTGCAGCTTCAAAGACTGGCTGCTTCCTGCCTGGGGGAAACCCTTGTTGGGAGTCAGGTGGGAGAAAGAACTCTTGTCTGTTGGAGGCAAGTGTGAATGTTGCCATTGGCTACCTTGATTACCATTAGATGGCCTTTCAGCTTCAAAGCCTGGCTGCTTCCTGACTGGGCGAATCCTTTGTTGGGAGGCGGGTGGGGAAAATAACTCTTGTCTGTTGGAGGAAAGTGTGAATGTTGCCATTGGCCACATTGTTTAGCATTGAATGGCCTTTCAGTTTCAAAGCCTGGCTGCTTCCTGCCTGGGGGGAATCCTTTGTTGGGAGGCGGGTGGGGGAAAGAACTCTTGTCTGTTGGAAGCTAGTGTGAATGTTGCCATTGGCCACCTCGATTAGCATTGAAGAGCCTTGCAGCTTCAAAGCCTGGATGCTAACACCTACCAACAAAGGATTCAGTGCTAATCATTGTGACCAACGGCAACATTCACACTTGTCGTGAACTCTGTGTGTGTGTGTGTATGTGTGTGTGTGTATATATATATATGTGTGTGTGTGTGTGTGTGTGTATATGTGTGTGTGTGTGTATACACACACACACACATCCATCCCTGTGGAATAATGTCCAGGATTGGAAACTTAAGCAAGTGGGGTTTATATATCTGTGGAATAGGATCCAGGGTGGGGAAACTACTCTTGTCCATTGGAGGCAAGTGTGAATGTTGTCGTGGCCACCTTGATTAGCATTGAATAGCATTGCAGCTTCAAAGCCTGGCTGCTTCCTGCCTGGGGGAATCCTTTGTTGGGAGGTCTTAGTTGGCCCTGAACTCTAAAATCAGCACAGTAAATAAAGAGTAACACTCAAAAAACGGGAAATCCAGACAGGAAACAATAAAGGCCGACTAACACCTTGCAACAAAGGACTCCTCAAGGCAGGAAGCAGCCAGGCTTTGAAGCTGCCAGACCATTGCCACATTCCCACTTGCCTCCAACAGACAAGTGTTCTTCCTCCCACCCTGGATATCATTCCACAGGTATATAAACCTCATTTGCCTAGTTTCCAACAGACCTCACAACCTCTGAGGATGCCTGCCATAGATGTGGGCGAAACGTCAGGAGAGAATGCTTCTGGAACATGGCCAGACAGCCCGAAAAACTCACAGCAACCCGGTGTTCCTATTATCACCGGAGCTTTAGAAAACACACAGAAGAAAGGAAAAAAATCTTTTTAGTGCGTCCCTTTTCCTATGTTTTTAAAGAGCAGCTTGACCTCCAAAACCTTGCCAAGGAATTCCTTTTATCTCATTGGCCCCAATGTTTCAGCTGCTGGTCTTATTTTTTTGGCAAGCCTGGGATCTGCCTGCACCAGTTTGTTTGCTGGTAAGATGGCAACCTTTGCTAAGCCTGCTTCAGCCCCCCTTTCCCGCCATTGTCGTCCTCTTTATCGTACCACCCAGTGGGCCTGGGAAACGGGCAAGTTGCCCGGGAGGGTGGCTAGTGCGTTGAATGCACCGAAAGCAGGAGAAAAGGAGTGAACGGCACGAATAAGGGAGAAGGGGAAAGGAGGAGTGGGCTCCGCATGGGAGAGAGGGGCAGGCAGGTGGGCTGGCGTTCCTGGTTGCCTATTGCAGGGTTTTCCAACCTTTTTTTACATTTACCAAATCCTGGGGCACACCACCAACCAAAATGACACAAAATGACACTCTAACACAGTAATACATATAGTTAATATGTTTTTAAATGTATTTATACACTCAGTGTGAAACCTGGGCCTGTTTCGATGAACACAACATAGATATTCTGGCAGGAATGGCAGAAAGACACAAACTTCCCACACAGAACTCCCATAACCAAGAGAAAATACTATAAGAGTTTGGTGGGCATTGACCTTGGGTTTTGGAGTTGTAGTTCACCTATATCCAGAGAGTACTGTGGACGCAAACAATGTTGGATCAGAACCAAACTTGGCATGAATATTCAATATGCCCAAATGCGAACTCAGATGGAGTTTGGGGAAAATAGACCTTGACATTTGGGAGTTACAGTTTCTGGGATTAATAGTTAACACACAATCAAAGAGCATCCTGAACTCTTGCAACAATGGAATTGAACCAAACTTGGCACATTGAACTCTCATTACCAACAGAAAGTACTGAAAGGGTTTGCTTGGGAATTGACCTTGAGTTTGGAAGTTGTAGTTCACCTACTGTACACCCAGAGAGCACTGTGGACTCAAACAATGTTATGTTATGTTGTTGTTTGTTTTCTATCCGGAATCACAATGTTGGAAGGAGGCTCACCACTTTAAGGTCCCTAAAACAGGCATGGGAAAACTTCGGCCCTCTGGGTGCTTTGGACTCCAACTCCCACCATTCCTAACAGCCTGGGGCCTTTCCTGCTTGAGTGGCTGAGGGGGAAAAGGGAAGAGGGCCTGAGGCTGCTAGGAATGGGGGGAGTTGGAGTCCAAAACACCTGGAAGGTCCAAGTTTGCCCATGCCAGCTTTCGACAGAGACCTCTTCCTCCCCCCTTCGCGCCCTTTCTTCCCCCTCCTGCCCAACACTTACTTTTTCTTCTACACTGCCACTTCTGCCACCATTTTGATCCGAGGGGGCAGCGTGAGCGTGTTCAGGAGGGGAGGGGGGAGGGAGGAAGATGTGACCCATGCAGGCGCTACTGCGCAGACTCACCCCTGAGCAAAGCGAGGGAAAGCGAGCACAGCGAGGCTGGGAAGAAGGGAGCCCGAGTGGAGAAGAAAAAGTGTTCGGCAGGAGGGGGAAGAAAGGGTACTAGAGGATCTAATTTCCCACGGCACACCTGAGGATCGCTCACGGCACACTAGTGTGCCACGACACACTGGTTGGGAAACACTGGGTTAAAGTGCTGAAATTAAAGTGCAGGCCGAAAGGTTGCAGGTTCGAAGTCGGGGAGCAGGGTGAGCTCCCGCTGTCAGCCCCAGCTTGTGCCAATCTAGCATTTCGAAAACATGCCAATGTGAGTAGATCCAGAGGCACTGCTCCAGCTGGAAGGTAATGGTGCTCCATGCAGTCATGCCGGACACATGACCTTGAAGGTACTTGGAGGCAAAGAGGGTTTTGTTTTTCGTTCCAGGCATGACTTGAGAAACGGCAAGTCGCTTCTGGTGTGAGAGAATTGGCCATCTGCAAGGATGTTGCCCAGGGGACGTTGCCCGGATGTTTTGATGTTTTACCATCCTTGTGGGAGGCTTCTCTCATGTCCCTGCATAGGGAGCTGGAGTTGACAGAGGGAGCTCATTCGAGCTCGCCCTGGATTTGAACCTGTGACCTGTCAGTATTCAGTTCTGCCGGCACAAGGGTTTAACCCAGTGTTTTTCAACCTTTTTTGAGCCGCGGCACATTTTTTACATTTACGAAATCCTAGGGCACACCACCAACCAAAAGGACACAAAATGACACTCTAACACAGTCATACATATAGTTAATATGTATTTAAATGTATTTATACACTCAGTGTGAAACCTGGGCCTGTTTCAATGAACATAAAATAGACATCCTGGCAGGATCCCAAATTGCCAGTTACTTGATGCACAGCTGCAGCACTAATTCTAACTTTGTTTACTTAGCCGCGTATGAGCGAATCCAAGATGGTGCGGCCATAGCACTCTTGCGTCACTTCTTAGGTGACGCGAGAGTGCTATGGTTCCATTTCTTAAAGGGACAGATGCGCCTTACAGTTTATACATGAATGAATTTCGAAAATAATTTCCCACGGCATACCTGATGATCTCTCACGGCACACTAGTGTTCCGCGGCACACTGGTTGAAAATCACTGGTAACCCATTGCCACTGTCCACCTTGATTAGCATTGAAGAGCCTTGCAGCTTCAAAGCCTGGCTGCTTCCTGCCTGGGGAAGCCCTTGTTGGGAGTCAGGTGGGAGAAAGAACTCTTGTCTGCAGGCAAGTGTGAATGTTGCCATTGGCCACCTTAATTAGCATTGAATGGCCTTTCAGCTTCAAAGCCTGGCTGTTTCCTCACTGGGCAAATCCTTTGTTGGGAGGCGGGTGGGGAAAATAACTCTTGTCTGTTGGAGGCAAGTGTGAATGTTGCCATTAGCCACCTTGATTAGCATTGAATGGCCTTTCAGTTTCATAGCCTGGTTGCTTCCTGCCTGGGGGAAACCCTTGTTGGGAGTCAGGTGGGAGAAAGAACTCTTGTCTGTTGGAGGCAAGTGTGAATATTGCCATTGGACACCTTGATTACCATTAGATGGCCTTTCAGCTTCAAAGCCTGGCTGCTTCCTGACTGGGCGAATCCTTTGTTGGGAGGCGGGTGGGAGAAAGAACTCTTGTCTGTTGGAGGCAAGTGTGAATGTTGCCATTGGCCACCTTGATTGGCATTGAATGGCCTTTCAGCTTCAAAACCTGGCTGCTTCCTGACTGGGCGAATCCTTTGTTGGGAGGCGGGTGGGAGAAAGAACTCTTGTCTGTTGGAGGCAAGTGTGAATGTTGCCATTAGCCACATTGTTTAGCATTGAATGGCCTTTCAGTTTCAAAGCCTGGCTGCTTCCTGCCTGGGGGAAACCCTTGTTGGGAGTCAGGTGGGAGAAAGAACTCTTGTCTGTTGGAGGCAAGTGTGAATGTTGCCATTGGCCACCTTGATTGGCATTAGATGGCCTTTCAGCTTCAAAGCCTGGCTGCTTCCTGACTGGGCGAATCCTTTGTTGGGAGGCGGGTGGGAGAAAGAACTCTTGTCTGTTGGAGGCAAGTGTGAATGTTGCCATTGGCCACCTTGATTGGCATTGAATGGCCTTTCAGCTTCAAAACCTGGCTGCTTCCTGACTGGGCGAATCCTTTGTTGGGAGGTGGGTGGGGAAAATAACTCTTGTCTGTTGGAGGCAAGTGTGAATGTTGCCATTGGCCACATTGTTTAGCATTGAATGGCCTTTCAGTTTCAAAGCCTGGCTGCTTCCTGCCTGGGGGGAATCCTTTGTTGGGAGGCGGGTGGGGGAAAGAACTCTTGTCTGTTGGAAGCAAGTGTGAATGTTGCCATTGGCCACCTCGATTAGCACTGAAGAGCCTTGCAGCTTCAAAGCCTGAATGCTAACACCTACCAACAAAGGATTAAGTGCTAATCAGGGTGACCAGCGGCAACCTTCACACTTGTCGCGAACTGTGTGTGTGTGTGTATGTGTGTGTGTATATATATGTGTGTGTATGTGTGTGTATATATGTGTGTGTGTGTGTACACACACACACACCCATCCCTGTGGAATAATGTCCAGGATTGGAAACTTAAGCAAGTGGGGTTTATATATCTGTGGAATAATATCCAGGGTGGGGAAACTACTCTTATCCATTGGAGGCAAGTGTAAAAATCACTGGTAACCCATTGCACCACCGGGGTCTTTAGAAGCTCCTTTGAGCACCTTCGCTAACTCTTCCACGGTGCACAAAGGGTTTGTTTACTTTTTGTGACCTGTTGTTGGAGACGGATTTGCCTCAGCTAACCATTGTCCAAACTGCCATTGTCCCATTGTCTTGTTTATCTTTTCTGATAAACAAGAGCTTCCATATCCATATTTGTTTGTGTGCGTTTCAGGGTTCGATAACTAAAGAACGGGAATTAAGGTCTCGACGGATTGAAAGCAGTGGACATAATCTTGCAAACACTGTCTGGAAATCCAGCTGTCAAATTTTTCCAAATCCCTGGATAATTAATTACTGGATTTGGGTGGAGTTAACAGACATGGAACTAGGAGACAACCAGAAGGGGAAAATGGGTTCCTATAGGGCAACCTTCCTAATGCCACGACCCCTTAATACAGTTCCTCATGTTGTGGTGACCCCCAACCATGACATTGTTTTCATTGCTACTTCATTAGTTGGGGGAAAATACACCTTGTCATTTGGGAGTTGTAGTTGCTGGGAGTTATAGTTCACCTGCAATCAAAGAGCATTCTGGACTCCACCAATGATGGAATTGAACCTAACCCGTCAGACAGAACTCCCATGACAAGCAGAAAATACTGGGAGGGTTTGGTGGGCACTGACCTTGAGTTTGGGAGTTGTAGTTCACGTACATCCAGAGAGCACTGTGGACTCAAAGAATGACTGATCTGGACCAAAATTGGCATGGATCCTCAAAAATGCCCAAATGTGAACAATGATGGAGTTTGGAGAAAATAGACCTTGACATTTGTGAATTGTAGTTGCTGGGATTTATAGTTCACCTACAACCAAAGAGCATTCTGAAGTCCACCAGCGATGGAATTGAACCTAACTCGTCACACACAACTCCCATGACCAACAGAAAATACTGGGAGGGTTTGGTGGGCATTGACCTTGAGTTTGGGAGTTGTAGTTCACCTACATCTAGAGAGCACTGTGGACTCAAAGAATGACTGATCTGGACCAAACTTGGCATGGATACTCAAAATGCCCAAATGTGAACACTGGTGGAGTTTGGGGAAAATAGACCTTGACATTTGGGAGTTGTAGTTGCTGGGAATTATAGTTCACCTATAATAAAGGAGCATTCTGAACCCCACTGATAGGCTTGGTTAGGAGTCATGTAGACGAGAAGGTTGCGAGGAGACATGGCTGCCATTAAATATTTGAAAAGCCATCATAAAGAAGAACAATAGGTTCAAATGACAGGAAAGCACTTCTTGACTGTAGGAAGCACTTCTTGACTGTAAATAGAGCTGTTCAACAGTGGAACTCTCTGCCTCGTAGTGTGGTGGAAGCTCCTTCCTTGGAGGCTTTTAAACAGAGACTGGGTGGCCATCTGTTGCTTTGATTGTGCTTTTCGTGCCTGGCAGGGGGTTGGACTAGATGGCCCATGTGGTGTCTTCTAACTCGATTATCCTATCATTACTCTATGATCCGTAACTGTCTGCCGTCTCTGACGGGCTCGTATTCTTTTCTCCCTTTGGCAGAGATGGCCGAGTACAGCAGCCTGCTGGAGGAACTTGCGGAGAACATCACCAACGAAGACCTGGACCAGCTGAAGTCAGCCTGCAAGGAGGACATCCCGAGCGAGACCCACGACAAGATCGCCACCAGCAAGGACTGGTTCAGCTTTCTCGAGAAGCACAAGAAACTGGACAAAGGTGGGCAACGGAGCGATGCTGGCTGGTGTCCTCAGGCCCCTTCCGATCCAAAACCCCACCATCTCATCCATAATAGCATAGTCCTTACTAGCGGAAATTATAGCCACTGGGCAATCCATGGTTCTAAAGTACTTAGAAAACTAAAGTTCTGGTGGTGAACACTAGGTGGTGCTGGTGCTTTGCTTCTACAGTGTTGCTAAAGTTCTGGTGGTGAACACTAGGTGGCGCTGGTGCTTTGCTTCTACATTGTTGCTAAAGTTCTGGTGGTAAGCACTAGGTGGCGCTAGTGCTTTGCTTCTACAGTGTTGCTAAAGTTCTGGTGGTGAACACTAGGTGGCGCTGGTGCTTTGCTTCTACAGTGTTGCTAAAGTTCTGGTGGTGAGCACTAGGTGGCGCTGGTGCTTTGCTTCTACAGTGTTGCTAAAGTTCTGGTGGTGAACACTAGGTGGCGCTGGTGCTTTGCTTCTACAGTGTTGCTAAAGTTCTGGTGGTGAGCACTAGGTGGCGCTGGTGCTTTGCTTCTACAGTGTTGCTAAAGTTCTGGTGGTGAACACTAGGTGGCGCTGGTGCTTTGCTTCTACAGTGTTGCTAAAGTTTTGGTGGTGAGCACTAGGTGGCGCTGGTGCTTTGCTTCTATAGTGTTGCTAAAGTTCTGGTGGTGAACACTAGGTGGCGCTGGTGCTTTGCTTCTACAGTGTTGCTAAAGTTCTGGTGGTGAACACTAGGTGGCGCTGGTGCTTTGCTTCCACAGTGTTGTTAAAGTTCTGGTGGTGAGCACTAGGTGGTGCTGGTGCTTTGCTTCTACAGTGTTGCTAAAGTTCTGGTGGTGAACATTTCAGAACTCTAACAAAACTTTGCAAAATTACATTATTATTTCGTTATTGGCGATTTTTATGACAGAACCAATTAGGAACTGCCATTTATAATGAAATTTTCACCACCAGAACTTTAGAAACACTTTAGAATTGAAACACCAGCACCCCCTAGTTATGTAAGTACTTTAGAACCATTTAGAACCATGGCTTGCCCATGCCTAACAGCCAGTGTACCCCACTCTCTATGGTTCCTCTGGTAAACGTGAAGAGGGATCCCTTCCTAGGTTATTTATTTATCATGTCATGAGTGAATTGAGGGTCATCTAATTTTCCCTGTAATAGGCAGTAAGAGCACCTAAAGCTTCAAGAGCTTCTGTTCAACCATTTCAAAGCTCCCTGCTTGAGTGGTGATGGCATGATCGTCAGCATAGATGAAACTCTCTGTCCCTTCTGGTTTTCCCTGTAATAGGCAGTAAAAACACCTATAGCTTCAGAGAGCTTCTGTGCAACCATTTCAAAGCTCCCTGCTTGGGTGGTGATGGCATGATCGTCAGCATAGATGAAACTCTCTGTCTCTTCTGACGGTGGCGGATCATGTGTGTAAATGTTAAACATTGATGGAGCAAGGACGGTCCCCTTCTTAGGTGCTAAGTTTGGAAGGGACTGCCGTATTGATTTTCCCTCGAAGTGCCTCTTAACTAATAATAGGTTAGGAGTCTGTCTTTCCTATGTGATGCCAACTTATGTTACAGTCAAAACTCCCAACTGGACCAAGCGACAGGAAGTCCCTGAGTTACACACATCTAGACTTAGAAACAAGTCAAGGAAAGAAGGGAGGAAAGGAGGTGAGATCTCAGCCGATCCAAGTCGAGTGACTCAGAGCCGGCAAGCCAGGGACCGAGGAGAGCAGTCATCCTGCTTTGGCTTTGACGGCTCCAGACAAGGGGAACGGATGGAGGGGCTCAAGGGAGGGACGGTGAATCAGCAACAGGCACGGCCGATGTGTTTTTGGCTCTGGATTCAGATGCCTTCCCAACCCACTTCGCACGTCCTGCATCCATAAGAGAATAGTGTCTAGACCAGGCATGGGCAAACTTTGGCCTTCCATGTGTTTTGGACTTCAACTCCCACAATTCCTAACAGCCTCAGGCCCTTTCCTTCCCCCCTCAGCCTTTGGGAGATCCTAAAGGCCACCCAGTCCATCCCCTTCTGCCAATCAGGAAGGCACAATCAAAGCCCTCCCGACAGATGGCCATCCAGCTTCTACTGACAACCCTCCAGAGAATGAGACTCCCTCATCATCAGCATAATTATTATTATAAATTATTATTATGATTATCATTATAGAATCCTAGAGTTGGAAGGGATTCCAAAGGCCATCCAGTCCAACCCCCTTCTGCCAGGCAGGAGGACACAACCAAAGCCCTCCCGACAGATGGCCATCCAGCTTCTACTGACAGCCCTCCAGAGAATGAGACTCCCTTACCATCAGCATCATTATTATTATCATCATAGAATCCTAGAGTTAGAAGGGATACCAAAGGCCATCCAGTCCAACCCCCTTCTGCCAGGCAGGGGGACACAACCAAATCCCTCCCAACAGATGCCTGTCCAGCTTCTACTGAAAAACCTCCAGAGAAGGAGACTCCCAACACCATTATTATTATTATTATTAATAATCATCACTGTCATCATCATCAATATTATCATAATAGAATCCTAGAGTTGGGTGAGACTCCAAGGGCAATCCAGTTCAACCCCTTTCTGCCAGACAGGAAGATACCATCAAAGCCCTCCTGACAGATGGCCATGAGAAGGAGACGCCACCAGACTCTGAGGCAACAGCATATCCAATGTCGAACAGCACTTATAATCAGGAAGATCATCCATATGTTTTGGAAGAACATTGTGCTGGCAGGACTGCTGACCGATAAGTCAGCGGTTCAAATCTGGGGAGAGCGGGTTGAGCTCCCTCTGTCAGCTCCAGCTCCCCACACGAGGACATGAGAGAAGCCTCCCACAAGGATGGTCAAACATCAAACATCTGGGCACCCTCTGGGCAACATCCTCGCAGATGGCCAATTCTCTCACGCCAGAAGCGACTTGCAGTTTCTCAAGTTGCTGCTGACACGGAAAAAAATGGTTTCACCTTCTTCCCATCCTTGGACTAAGACCGTCCTCCCCTTCCCATGGGCACATTCGCACCCAGATCTCCGCATCTGCACACCTTCCAGGGTCTTCTCGAGGGACGGCTCTAGATGGGGAGTATTGTATCGTGTGTTATTATGGTGGGAAAGGCGTTGTTTTCCCAAGCAGAGCCACCTGCTGCCAGCGATGGCCCCTCTCCCATCTCGCACACGCATCGCACACGCGCCTGCACATCCACACCTCTGCACCAGCAGCCCGGCCACCCACGCGCTGGCAGCATCACGACACTCACAACGGCACCGTCCGCCCACACAACAGCAGGCGCATGAGGGGCTCACAGTCATCAGTCACACTTTGCGGGAGCAGCAACACCCACGGGAAGAAGCACACTCACACTAACACACAAAGAACGAATGAAGTATGGATCTTCTCTCCCCCCTTGACTGATTTGGTCACCTGTTTGAGTTCCTTCTAAAGAGAAAGGGCCATTTCAAAGGCATCTCAGGAGGACTGCTTCATTCTCAAGGCTGGCGCCAAGTCCTTTCTCAAATCTGGCAGCCTGAATGTTTTGGCTTGCTTACAGAAAACCCACCGGATCCATAGCTTTTATGTATTCATATTCAACCATATCCCAGCTTTCCCCCAATAATGGGTTTGCTGGAAACCATTACAAGTAAAAGAAACAAAAACACCAGAAAGTGAGACTACATTGGATGGATGGATGGATGGAAGGAAGGAGGGGGGAGAGAGAAAACGATAGATAGAAAGGGGGAGATGATTGATAGATAGATAATAGAGAGAGGGGGGGATAAGACGATAGTAAGATAGTTATATGATAGATAGATTGATGGATGGACGGATGATGGATGGACCAAGATGGAGATATAAGACAATAGATTGCAGATAGATAGATGATGGATGGAGACAGGGGAGATATAAGATGATAGATAGATTAGAAAGAAGGGAGAGATAAGATGTTTGATAGATAGAGGGGGAGAGATAAGACGATAGTAAGATAGTTATATGATAGATAGATAGGTGATGGATGGAGACATGGGAGATATAAGATTATGATAGATGGATGGATGGATGGACGGACGGACCAAGATGGGGGAGAAATAAGAAAATAGATTGCAGGTAGATAGATGATAGATAGGTGATGGATGGAGACATGGGAGATATAAGATTATGGATGGACGGACGGACCAAGATGGGGGAGATGTAAGAAAATACATAGATTGCAGATAGATAGATAGATAGATGGATAGATGGATGGAGACAGGGGAAATATAAGATGATAGATAGATAGATAGGTGATGGATGGAGACAGGGGAAATATAAGATGATAGATAGATAGATAGATAAATAGATAGATAGATAGATAGACGGACCAAGATGGGGGAGATATAAGAAAATACATAGATTGCAGATAGATGGATGGATGGATGATGGATGGAGACAGGGGAGATATAAGAAGATAGATAGATAGATAGATAGATAGATGATGGAGACAGGGGAGATATAAGATGATGGATGGATGGATGGATGGAAGGAAGGAGGGGGAGAGAAAACGATAGAAAGGGGGAGATGATTGATAGATAGATGATAGAGAGGGGGGATAAGACGATAGTAAGATAGTTATATGATAGATAGATTGATGGATGGACCAAGATGGGGGAGATATAAGACAATAGATTGCAGATAGATAGATGATGGATGGAGACGGGAGATATAAGATGATAGATAGATAGATTAGAAAGAGGGGAGAGATAAGATGTTTGATAGATAGAGGGGGAGAGATAAGACGATAGTAAGATAGTTATATGATAGATAGATAGATAGATAGATAGGTGATGGATGGAGACATGGGAGATATAAGATTATGATAGATGGATGGATGGACGGACGGACCAAGATGGGGGAGAAATAAGAAAATAGATTGCAGGTAGATAGATGATAGATAGGTGATGGATGGAGACATGGGAGATATAAGATTATGGATGGACGGATGGACCAAGATGGGGGAGATGTAAGAAAATACATAGATTGCAGATAGATAGATAGATAGATAGATAGATAGATAGATAGATGGAGACAGGGGAAATATAAGATGATAGATGGATGGAGACAGGGGAAATATAAGATGATAGATAGATGATAGATAGATGATAGATAGATAGACGGACCAAGATGGGGGAGATATAAGAAAATACATAGATTGCAGATAGATAGATGGATGGATGATGGATGGAGACAGGGGAGATATAAGATGATAGATAGATGATGGAGACAGGGGAGATATAAGATGATGGATGGATGGATGGACGGACCGACCGACTGACCAAGGTGGGGGAGATATAAACCGATAGATTGCAGATAGATGGATGGCTGGGAGTCGGGGAGGTATAAGATGATAGACAGACAGAAATAAGATGATAGATGGATGAAGATGTGGGACATATGACAATAGTTAGATGATTGATAGATAGATAATTGAGACTGACTTCATAAGAATCAAGTCAAAGTGGTTCATTTTATGTTCCAAAACAAAGACCTCAAATAATATGTTACCTTTTAATACATCACAGTAGCAAGGCCTTTTGCCCTTTGGAGAAGGTATGCCTGGCTGGAGGGCTGGTTTCCTTCCATCCGTCTGTCCGTCCACGGCCTGGGGCAGCCCCTGATATTCTCCTTTCTCTCTCCCCATCCAGACAATCTTTCCTACATTGAGCACATCTTTGAGATCTCCCGCCGCCCGGACTTGCTCACCATGGTAGTGGAATACCGGACTCAAGTGCTGAAGATCTCCGAGGAAGACGAAGTAGACACCAAGCTCACCCGAATCCCCAGCGCCAAGAAATACAAAGGTCAGAGGTTGGGCTGGATCCTTACTTGGGAGGAAGGCCAAAGCGGGCTCCGTGATTTATTGGCTGCTTACCTGTAACCATAGTTCCTTGAGTGGCCACCTGTGATATCATCTTCCCCCAAAAGAGCTCCAGAATTATTATCACTATTATTTGATACACAACAAGATTAGTACCCAGCAAACAATATCCCTATGCTGGCTGTTGTATTGGATCACACATCGGACGCTTCCCAAGTATCTAGGACTGTGTGGTGTATCGGCAAATAATGCGTGCCCAAGTCGGGTGGACTTTTGTAGCTGACAGATGGTAATTTTGTTAATTCCGATTGTTTTTAAGTGCTGGCTAAGGTCTTTAGGTGCTGCACCCAGTCTGCCAATCGCCACTGGGACCACCTTGACTGGCTTGTGTCAGAGTCTTTGAAGTTCGATCTTTCATATCGTGTCAGCTCTTCCAGTTGCTGTTGCCTGGGATTGCAACGAATAACCATATTTTGCTTTTGTTTCCATGATCGCAAGGTCAGGAGTCTTGTGCTCCAAAACTCGTCAGTCTGAATTCGGAAATCCCAGAGTAGTTTGCCGTGTTCACTTTCTGTAACTTTTTCAGGGACCACTTGACCAACGACCCCTTTGATCAGCGACCACTCACTTTCCAACATTAGTACCAAAAGGGTTACGAATCAGTTTTTAGTCAACTTTAGATTCGGTTTGGTTATTTGGGGGGGATGATTCAGAAAATTGCATTGCATAGACCAGGGCTGTCCAACTTCTACCGGACCTGTGGCCAGAATTCCGGTCACTGATCACCTGGAGGCCAAAGGGTCTGCCTCCGTCCCCGGCTCTGCCCCCTCCCCCGGCTCCGCTCCCTCCCCCGGCTCCAGGGAGGGAATATAAATACATTAATAATATATAATAATATCAGAAAGGGACATGGATGGAAGGAGGGGATATACATACATTAATAAAATATAATTAATGCTTCCTGCCTGGGGGAACCCTCCCAACCCCTGAGGCAGTGGGTTCATTACCTGGGGAGACGCGGGCGTTGCAGGCCTGCCTTTGTGCCGGCGGGAAGGGGTCCCGGAGGCCGGCGCGGAAGGCGGTGGAGGCCTCGGGCAGGAAGGGAACCAGGGCCGGGCCCTCGCTGGCGCCGAGCAGGGCGGCCAGGAGCTGGAGCAGGCCCAGGCGGAGCTCCTCGCAGGCCTCGCCTTGGCCTTGTACGGCCTCGCCCTGGCATAGCCACTGAATCCCGAGATTACGGCAACTGTATTAACTATTGCGAGACTACGCCAGGTACACGGGATTTTGCTCTCAACGCAAGATCCCGCGTGGCTGGCGTAGTCTCGCGAGACTTCCTCCGGAACCCGGAAGTGGGTAATTTTTTAAATTTTATTATTTAATTTCTTATCCTATTTTTATTTTTTATTAAAAAGATGAGGGGGCCGCAGGAAAGGGGCTAGGGGGGCCGTGTATGGCCCCAGGGCCGCCAGTTGGACAGCCCTGGCATAGACCACATCAGCTCTAGTTTCTGATACAGAACATGTGCCACCCAGTAGTCGCCATCTGCTTGCCCATATTTAATATGCTAAGAGGGTTTCGCAAGACCTGACGCTCTCGTTGCATCAGTGTAGTAATAGTGAGGCCGTGGACCATATTTTAGTTCTTGCGGACTACTGGCGGCCCACACACCACAGGTTGGGAACCACTGTTATATGGGGTCCAAAAGAAAGGATGTTGACCGAGTCCTATATGGCCAGAATCCCATTGTTGTGATCAGCTGAAGCCATTCTGACATTCCCTTGTCTCTTTCTTTCCCGTGACACAGACATCATCCGGCAGCCGTCTGAGGAAGAGATCATCAAACTGGCTCCCCCACCCAAGAAAGCTTAAAGTAGGCCGGAAGGAGGGAGGAGGAAGACGAGGAAGAAGGACCACCCCTGCCCCTTCTGCTCCCCCCGAGTTTGGGCAGTCGCAGCTGTACCTCCTCTCCTCCTCTGACCACATCCTCCTCCTCTTTTTCGGATTGGGTGGGTCTGGTGGGGCGGTTTGTGGGGTTGGCAGCAGCGGTAGCCACTAACCAAATCTCAATCCCAGCCCTGCAAAAAAACCCCAAAAAAACCCCAACAACACCCTACTTTTCCCTCCTTCCCCTTCAGTTTCCCACCTTGAATGGATTCAGAAGGTTCCCCATTGGGGAAGAGTCTGATCCCCGTGTCGAGAAAAGGAGAAAAGGGGGCTTGCTTGGAAGTGCTATGCAATTGTGGATCTCCCCCTTGCCCCCCTCAGCACCCTGGCACCAAAGGGAAGGGAAAGACCCCTTAAAACGAACCTCCCTAAATCATGGGACCGGTTTGGGAAGAGATGAGTGGGCAAAGGAATTAGGAGACAGGGAGATGAGAACGGGTAGGGGTCCGGAGACATTGAGAAGCATCAAAACTTATATCACTTTAGATGGGGCAGCATTAGGGTCTCACCTTAAGAGGGGATAGGTGGGGCAGCTCAATGGATTGGACCTTTGAGAGGCAGTTCACCTCTTAGGTGTCGCAGTGGAGCACAAAGGGTGGGGAGTGGGTAGAAAGGGGAAATGCACTTTGTTGTTCGCATCGAGAGGGATTCTGGTACATTTAGGGGATATCCTGGGAATGCCACGGTCTGCCAATTTGGTAGTAGTGTTGAGGAGCAGAGACAGAGAGACGCCTTTTCTTTTGCTGCGAGCCCTGTATCGCTTTGAGACCTTGCTGCCTTTTGACCAGATTCCCAGCAGCTCACGATGTCTACCTTTTGGAGAGCCCACCTTGGGGTCTTTGCAGCGAGCAGAAAGGCCTTGCTCACTGTCTCGCCTTTCCCACCCAGCAGCGTGGCTGTTTGCCGATCCCTCGAAGTGGCACAGGAGCAGTTGGGAAACGGGTATGTTGGCACAATGGCTAGCTCTCTTTGAGATGCATTGGCAAGCCTCTTTTACGCTAGCTGGAATCAGAACTCTTTGGAGATGTTGGTGGTTTTCAGGATTCGACTGGGATGGATAGTAAGATGGGAAAGAGAACAAAGGGTAGAGAAAGTTAAGTCAAGGAGAAAGCATAGGTCAGAGTAGGGGACTAGGGAGGAAAAGTTGGTCCAAGTAGCCATCGGATTTGGGGGTCTCCTCCTTCCCTTTCAAGGTATACAGATATCAGCGGGCACTTTGAGCGGCTGTTGATTCCGCCGGCCCACTCGCTGCCCACCCTTCCCATACCTACCGTCAATTTTGTGCCTTTCCTCAGTGTTGGTTGTCGTTCCGTCGCCTCCCTTTTAGTGCCTCCTCCGCCCCTTCCTGATCCTTGAGAGACGGACTTTTCTTTCGGCCACGGTGGGCTTTTCGGAGGGGTTGCCCACCTTGACACAGCTCTTGACTCCTCCCTAGCTTGTCGCTGGGGAAAGGTGAGGCTCGGCTGGGCTGGCAGCCTCTGTCACTACACTGCGGGCGGATAGGCCTGGGTGGGAATGCCCTTTCTCCATTCTCAACCCTTCGATTTCGACACTGCTGGGTTTACAAGCTGGCGTCTGGTTGCAGGGACCAACGGCAAACCTGTGCACAATATTCCCAATGCCTCTGGTTCTGTAGTCACTAAAACCGTCGTTTTCAGAGAGCATAAAGATGTCAGTTTCAAGAGCCCTGGGTGTTTTGGTGAGGCTAAACGATCTCATCTGATCCATTTCCAAGCGGAAAGAGTCCTTTTCCCCCATTGCTGCCGCAGCTGCCAACCCCTCCATCCCACCCAAATGGGGGTCTTCAAAATGTACGCAAAGGATGCTGGTGGGAGATGGGTTTCAGGGTATTCTTTGTCTCCAACCCAGTCGTCAACACAAGGTGGCATAGATAGCACTGGTCCATAATGTCCAGTCCTACCAAGTGTGGGGAGAATATGACTGGGTGGAATCCAGCGGATGCGCTTTTCCTTTCCGCTCCAGATATCCTTCAACTAACCTACCTATTTGCAGGCAGTGAGTATAGGGGGGGGGGGAGTAGAGGGGAGGGAGCGTCTAGTTTGAATACGTTGAATGGTGGAACTCACTTCAGTTGCGTTGGACTGCAAAAAAAAAGATTTTTTTCCTGTTTTAATATATTTCGGTTATTTAATTAACGCTGAAAATCTGTGCTGTGAATCTCGGTTTGTTTAGCCAGGTAGCCCCTCCCGCTCAAAAAACCTTCCCCCCTGCAGCCCCCGTTGCGTCTCGTGTTCTCCGTGTGGCGTGGTGATCCGCAGCTGGGTGAGAACTGTGTGTTTTCTAACAAGGCATCTGGTCAACCACCCTTCCTTCCGGTCGCCCCAAGTCCCTCCTTTCCTTCCTTTACCGCCTCGAAGGCACACAGACACGTGCTCCTTTCTCTGTCCGTTTCCCTTCCTGAGCCAAGGGGGCAGCTTTGCTCTGGGGTTGCAGGGTCTCAACCCACTTGTCCTAGCTCTCTGGATGCCAGCTTCCTTGGTGCCTGTCAGTGCATCTTCACTGCCTTCCCAAAATCCCCAGAGCTGACAGAAGGGGCTAGAGGGAGCTGGGCAAGGCAGAGGAAACCCCGCAAAGAGGTGGGGCAGCGCCCAGACGGAAGGAGTCTTGCGTGGTCAAATGGGTCAACCTCTATTCCCTTTCTGCCAGGAGCCAGCCAATGGGAATTAGGCCTTTTCCTCCTTGCACCCTCTTATTATTTATTTTGGACATTCGTATCCCGTCCTATCTCGGCCTCCGTAAAGGGACTCAGGGCGGCTAACAACCGGCACACCGCGATGCCCACAACCAAAAGCATAAATATACAATTTAAATATAATCAATATAAAAACATTTAAGTCATCGTCCTAAAAGCAATCCGTCAAATCCATTAAAGCCGTCGTTTTGCCGGCAGGTCAGCCTTGTCTGCAAAGGCCTGATCCCATAGCTAGGATTTCACTTGTTTCCAAATCTAATTTTGCTTGGGAGGGAGTTCCACAGCCAGGGGGCCACCACAGAAAAGGCCCTGCCCCCTGTCCCCACCAAACGCGATTGCGATGATTGAGGGGGGGGGGGACGACAATGAGCAAGGCCTCCTCAGATGATCTTAGGGTCCTAGGTGGATCGTAGCGGGAGATAACGTTCGGACAGGTAAACTTTTCCAGATAGTAGGGTTCTCATTGCTATGTTTTGGGCGGTTTCTACCCTTTGCATTGATTGGCCGGGATTTCCCAATAGAGCATAAGGACTGAGCTGGAGGTTTGGGCGGCTGCACGAAGCAGAGTTCCCCTCCTGCTTCAAGAAAAGCACATCCAAGTATCAGAGGTTTGCCTTCTCTCCCCAATTTTGAACAAACTCTTCATAAGTTGTTGTCTGGGTGAGTCACTCTCTCTCAACCTCAAGTCATGCTTGCTAGGCCGCAGAAGAAGGATGCAAACAACACCTTCCTTTGAAATAATGCTTAATGAATTGTCTGGAAGGGGTCACACTGACTCTCTCCCTGTCCATGCCACTCCTGGCTCTAAGGTTATAGTATTGGTATTCCCACTCCCGGAGAGGGGACGCTTTGATTGCCCGATGTGCCGAAATCCAGCCTTCGGAGCAACTTGCATCCTCACTTGGAACAAGTTGGGAATCATTTTGGGTAGCTTGTTTTGCCACTAAAATGCAGCCGGAGGGCATCCAACTGGGACCCTCTCCCCAACTTGCATTAGTGGTGAGGAAGTGCCAGAATGGTTCAAATGGGGAAACCGGCTCCTTTAATATATCTATATACAAGCCTGCCAGCTTTTTGCATTCTCCAAAGGCAGACCAACAAGGGGCGGCCCCAAAGTGTCACACGTTTTGGGCCGAGACGACCGAGCTCTGTATCCAGCAGCCTTAAATTAAGTCTTTTTCACTCTTTTCCTGATGTTTACAGCTGAACGGCTGGTGCTGATGTCACTGCGAATTAGTTAATTGGCACCGGGTAAAAATAGTGCCAAAGAACGGCTCAGATTTAGAAGAAACAAACAGCTCGGAAGTAGACGGGGAATGCAGCAGGAGACAAAGGGGGGCTCGGGAGGTGCCTTCTGTTCCCATTGCCCCACAACCTCTACACCCCCCCCCCCCATGTCAGCTCTGGGGCAATTTCTAAAAGGAAGGGAGGAAGTGGCTCAAGGTTAAAGTTATGTCCCTTTTTCTCTCATACATACATACATACACTGCGTGCTATGCCCTGGAAGTAGAATCATACCTTGGGGCATCCAGTCCAACCCCATTCTGCCAAAAAGCAGGAAAATCACATTCAAAGCACTCCTGACAGATGGCCATCCATGCTCTGTTTCAAAACCTTCAAAGGAGGAGCCTCTACCACACTCCGAGGCAGAGAGTTCCACTGCTGAACAGCTCTGGAACTCTCTGTACGAATCTCTGACGACGGTTCACCTCCTCTGGCACAGCATTGGATGCGTTTTCAAAGAAATATATCTCCTCTTCCACATTGCTCCGCCATAGCACTATAATTCCACTTTAACTACCACAGCTATGTCCGAGGGAATCCTGGGATGCGTAGTTTGGGGAAGCACTAGAGGAATGCTCTGGCTGACAATTCCAAAGTACCCAATCTGCCAATTCCAGGTTTGGACAAGATGGCAGCGGAAGTGGAACGAGAGCTCCAGTGTGCAAAGGCTCCAGGTATGTCGCAGTTGGTGAGGAATACAAATGGGAAATTGCTCCTACCTTCCCTTTACCTGCTGATGGGCTTCTCACCCTTGTTAAGAGTGGGTTTTTGTCCACTGAGCGAGACGAGATGATGGGTTAGAGAGTCCAGTTGTGGCCGAAGGTAGCAGAGCACACTTTTCCATGATACACTGGTGAAATTATTGGCGTGGGTTGAGCCCTTGGAATCTTAGTTGGTAGAGACCCCAAGGGCCATCCAGTCCAACCCCCTGCCATGCAGGAACACCCAGTCAAAGCAGTCCCGACAGATGGCCATCCAGTCTCCGCAAGACGAGAGTATATTTAATAGGGCTCATTTCAGGAGAAGGAAAGATGTGGCTGTTACAGTATTTTGTCTAAGCCTTTCCTTGATGGGGAAAAAGGGCTGACAACAGGGGCCACATCTTTTTCAAACATCTGGATGCCCCCCCACATAAAACCTCAAAACTCCCAACGAATCCCAGAAATACTGGCCTATAAGCAAGGGGCAGCAGCTGAACCTGATCTGAGCAAGAACCCAGTGAAGGCACTCGTTCTTTTTCACTTTCCAGCCTGCTTTCCTTTTTCTTCCCTTCCTTTCTGCCCATTTCCAGTTCTCCCCTTCCCCCCAAAAAACCCTGATGCTCAGACCGTGCTAACTGTGTGTACATATATATTATAAATATATGTATATTAAATATAATATTTGACTGTTTAGTGTTAACTTATTCTTTGTTTATTTTTTGTTGTCAAATGGACCAAAAAAAAAAAAAAAAGGCAAACGGGAACTATAATGAGAGTATTTCTGACTAAAACACATTTTTGAATAAAGACGTATTTGAGTAAGAAAGGAATGTGTTTCAGCATATGCCAGAAAGTGGCCAAGGAAGGAGGATTGTTAAACTGGCTGAGTTGACCAGATATAGAGAGGCTATCTCACCTGTGGCCACACTAGTCATGGGCCCGAAATTTGCCCCATCCATTTCATTCGTGCTTTCGTTTTGTTCCGTCCATTTGGATGGCACAAAACGGGAAGGCCCACCCTGGAACGAAAATAAAATTGGTACGAAAGGCAGGCAGGAGCGGGTACTGTCTCCAACCTTACTTGTCGGATTGACGTAGGCCTAAAATGCCGGGTCTTGCAGGACCTGCAGCCGACCTCCAGCACTCACCTGCAGGTCCTGCAAGACCCCGGCATTTTAGGCCTACGAGTGGTAATCGATACGAAAGCAGGCTTGGAGCTGGTACCCACTCCCAGCTGCCTTTTGTACCAATCTTATTTTCATTCCTGGGTGGGCCTTCCTGTTTTGTGCCATCCAAATGGACGGAACGGAACGAAAACACAAATGAAACGGATGGGACAAATTCCGGGCCCATGTCTAGTGGCCACAGGTGAGATAGCTTCTCTATTCGGCCAACTGAGCCAGCTTGGTTGAAGTCCCTGCGAGGCCCGGCACAAAGACCCAAAGCCTGAACTCATAGGCCTGGCCACTTTGGCCCTATGGGTGACCCCTACCTTAAAATGGGCTGAAAGAAAAGCGATCTTTCGGCACCCAAAAACAGAAATCAAATATCTGATCTCCCGATTTTGGGAAGCCGAGTTGAAACAGATCGGGGCCCGGATCGAAAGCCGGGAGACGAAACTGATCACGATTTACACCGAATGCACATGACTAGTGGTCACTTAGTAAAATGACCAAGGATCATGGGGAAATGGCAATGCTTTCTATGTGAAGTCTAAATTATATACTGTATAAATATATTTAAGTGGTTCCAGAGGAAAGTGATTCGAAGTTCATGGGAAATCATACTATTCCCCACTTGGGGAAACTTAATGGAAAATTATGCAGTTGTTGTTCTAGTTGGGTCTCTTCACATCTGAATATGGCAGCTGAAAGGGTGGTAGACAACCATATACTGTAGCCCCTGCCAGATGCTGCCCACAACTGGTTTGCAACTGCCACGCTCTCGGCTAAAGCCCACACAAATTGATGGGGAACCTCTGCATCCCTCTGAGTTACCACTCACAAGTGGAAGCTGTAAGAAGGACCCAACTCTATAGTGCCTGGTGCCCTTTGGCTCCGGTTGGCATCTGTGTGCTAACGCTTTTTGGTCAGCGGATTGTATGGATCAGTGGTTCTCAACCATTTTTTGACCAGGGATCACTCAGTCTTCAACATTAGTACCAAAAGGGTTAGGAATCAATTTTTGGTTAACTTTAGATTCGGTTTGTTTATTTGGGGTGTGGATTCGGAAAACTGCATTGGATAGACTACATCAGCTCTAGTTTCCGATGCAAATTGGCCATATTAGAAATCTCTTGAGCTGCTGACCCGCATCCCACCCAACCCAACCCAAATGGGACAGATCCCTACCTATTGCCTCCTTAAAGTTCTGAGTTTGCCATGTGTGTGGGTTGTTTCTTTTTGTTTCCCAATGTTTCTTTAATCAAATCTCGAAATATTTTGTGTTCGGTGGGGATTCTCTTTCGTAAACAATGGAACGTAGCTCCTGCTTTGCTTACATTCCTCCTTCTCCCATATGCTCCCGACCTTCCCCCTTTTTACTCCAGAGTATGAAGTCGTTGTGCTAATAACGGAAATAAAAGTCGAAGGTATTGTGTACACGGGGAGTGAACGTGCGTGTTTTTTTTAAATCCAGGGAGGTGTCGATGGGTGGGATTTGGGGCCGGGATTGATAAGAGGAGCCCATGCATGTGGGTGGCAAGAAAGTACTCCATCAAAGGACTCGGCAGCGAAGCAGCAGCTCCCCCTGTGGCCGGAATCGAGCATACCCTCATGAAGCCGGAAAGCTGGAATATTAAATTGCCTCTGTGTCTAAATGGCATTGGATGTTTGCCATGTATGTGTGCATTCTAATCCACCCTGAGTCCTCTGCAGGGTGAGAAAGGTGGAATATAAATACTGTAAATAAATAAATAGAATAGTATTCCGAACGGGAGAAACGAGGGCAACAGATGCCTCCTTATTTTCACTCCCATCACTCTGGGACCGCATTCATCTGCAAGGTTGATGGGCTGGGCTGTAGCACAGTTGGTCAATCACCAGCAGCAATAGATCACTGCCAACCAGAAAGTAGCAAATTCGAAGCCCAAGTCGGATTGAGCACCCGACTGTTAAGCCTAGCTTACTGTCTACCTAAGCAGTTCAAAAACAGCTGAGCTGTGAGTAGAGAAAGTAGACACCGCTTAAAGCGGGGAGGTATTTTATGACACATCAAACAACAAGGAGGAAATGCAGACTAGATATGTTTCCCTTTGTTTAGATATGTTTCCCTGTGTTTTGGATCTCGACAAGCTTTGATTAGTATTCCGAACGGGAGAAAGGGCGGCAGCAGATATCTCTCTATTTTCATTCCACCACCTTGGAACCCCCTTTATCTGAAAGGATCATGGGCCAGGCTGTAGCACAGCTGGTTAATTGCCAGCAGCCATAGATCAGAAGGTGGCAAGTTCGAAGCCCGAGTCGGATTGAGCACCTGACTGTTAAGCCTAGCTTACTGTCCACCTAAGCAGTTCGAAAACAGTTGAGTTGTGAGTAGAGAAAGCAGACACTGCTTAAAGCAGGGAGGTATTTTACCACCATAAAAATGACTCAAGGAAGGAGGGAGTGCCGTGAAGAGGAGGAAGCGGAGGGAAGCCCCGCCCCCGGGGCCATTGTCGGCACCGGGAGCAGGGCTTCCCTTCCTTCCTCCTCCTCGCGCCCTCCTTCCTTAACTCAAGGGAGGAGGGTGCGCGGCGCCACGAGGAGGAGGGGGGTGCGGTAGAGGTTGGTTTGGGGGCGTAATTCCAAAGTGTGGCCTAGGGCGCCAAAAGGGGTTAATCCAGGCCTGCCTCCTGTGCCCAGAATCGAGCAGGTACAAATCTGGGGAGTGGGAGAGCTCCTGCTGTTAGCCCCAGCTTCTACCAACCTAGTAGTTTGAAAACATACAAATGTTAGTAGATCAATAGGTATTGCTTCAGCGGGAAGGTAATGGCTGACCAGAAGGTCGGTGGTTTGAACCTGCAGAACGGGGTGAGCTCCCGCTGTTATCCCCGGCTTCTGCCAACCTAGCAGTTTGAAAACATGCAAACGTGAGTAGATCAATAGGTACCACTCTGGCAGGAAGGTAACAGTGCTCCATGCAGTCATGCTGGCCACATGACCTTGAACGTGTCTGCACACAACGCCTCTCTTCGGCTTAGAAATGGAGATGAGCACCAACCCCCAGAATCGGACACGACCTGACTTAATATCAGGGGAAACCTTTACCTTTATAATAACCCCAGAGGCAGAGTTTCCCCTTTCCTGGATTTCCTTTGTGCCCCGTGTGCACAAGAGGTTGCTTCCTCCTGCAAACCAAAAAAGATATTTCTGGTGCTCATCTGACTTAGTGCCAATAGACGAGGTGACTGCTCCGATCGGTAGCAGAATTGTCCCACCTTCTTTGTGCTGAATGACCGTGGTCCCATTTCTCGGGGGGGGGGGGGGCACTTTCTCCCCTTTGGCCGCCAGTTCTTCCCAGTGGAATAGGTCGTGGTGCCAGCAGACTTTGCATGTTCAAAATAAAAATAGAGATGAGTACCAACCCACAGAGCAAAGTACAACAGCGGAAAAATTGTAATCTATCTTACCAGATACTATATCAAGAGGCTATAAAGGATATCAAAAAGGAGGACATACATACGTTTGAAGTTCTCAAAGTTATTATAAAATATCAAATCATAGTTTGGTTGGGAGACCCAGTGTATACTTCATATATCAACAGTCCATAAGAATAATCCACAGAAAGTCCATAAATCCTAGGTACACATAGTGCAAATAAATCCAAGTCGTAGATAAATCTGTGTATGGAAGTCCTGGGAAAAGGTGAGTGTCCCAAAATTGAAGAACTATTGTCCGATATCCAAGCCCATGCGCTGGTAAAGGAGTAAAAAACTCCAGCCGGGGAAATCCCCAGGACGCGGGAGAGCATTATTGGAGCGTCTCCTAGTAAATCAGATGTAGACTCAGAGCCGACGACATGCGGATGCTCCCATTTAGCGGCCACGAAAAACCGTTTCGAGACTACTTTATCAAGGCTCAAGTAACATCATTTAGGCGTCCATGTAATCTATAAAGTAATTAAATAGAAAATCCAATACAATCGAAAAACGCCAACATAGCCCATTCAATCATAATGTATAATACATACCATACATAATGTAGATCCAGACATAACCCTACTCGTATGAGAGCAGGGTGGCCCAAACGTGAATGATTGTCTTATGATTTACGTGGCCAGACCAAAGGGATCTGAAAACCCGGTTTATTGAGCATCGCTCGAAGATACATAAGGAGTCACGGACTCCGCTTTTTATTACAGTACATTGTAAAGAAAAAAATTCCACTGCCTCTTTAAGAGTCAGTGTTTTGGAGGTTTCCCCTAACACCCAAACAGATATTTCTAACCTGCTAATTAAACTCGAAAATCAGTGGATAATCCGCCTCAATACTGAGTGGCCAAGAGGCCTTAATGACCCTATCAGTATCAGTGCGATACTTACATAAATACCCCTCACCCCTTAATCATTCACCTTTGGGTGTCTGGATCTACATTATGTATGGTATGTATTATACATTATGATGGTATGGGCTATGTTGGCGTTTTTCGATTGTATTGGCTTTTCTATTTAATTACTTGTCTTTATAAATTACATGGACGCCTGAATGATGTTACTTGAGCCTTGATATATATGAACTATACACTGGATCTCCCAACCAAACTACGGTTTGATATTTTATAATAATAACTTTGAGAACTTCAAACGTATATACCTATATGTCCTCCTTGCAAAAATCCTTTATAGCCTCTTGTTATAGTATCTGGTAAGATAGTGTGATTTTTTCCGCTGTTGTACTTTGCTCATTACCGCTAGCCCGGCTCGATTTGTTTTCCTGTGCCAACCCACAGATTCAGGCTTCACATCATTTTGGGGAGTTTTCTCCTCTTTGGCCTCTAGTTCTTCTCAGTGGAATGGTCGTGGTGCCAGCAGGCTTTGCAAGTTCAAAAAAAACATGTAAATCGAGTAGATCAATAGAGTGCCGCCGGCATGAAGGTAACAGCGCTCCATGTGGTCAT
Organism: Anolis apletophallus; assembly: GCA_030556195.1. Lineage (NCBI taxonomy): Eukaryota > Metazoa > Chordata > Lepidosauria > Squamata > Anolidae > Anolis > Anolis apletophallus. Next base: position 13,358,024 of record JARBWK010000019.1, read on the forward strand.
GCTGGCCACAAGACCTTGGAGAGGTGTCTATGGGCACGCCGGCTCTTTAGTTTAGAAATGGAGATGGGCCCATCCCACAGACTTGGACATAACTTAGGGTCCTTTCCACACATTACCAGGTCTCGGTCTCTCAATTTTATTTATTGCATTTATATAATAT